>OOFC01009879.1:80902-107815 GCA_900323345.1 Pseudochromis fuscus
CACCGGTTGGTCCCTCACCTGGGCGTGGAGGGCTGCAGCAGCGGCAGCGGCCGCAGGGTAAGTGAAGGCTGCGTGAGGGAGGCCTGGGGTCAGCTCCGTGGTATATAGAGGGTACGGAGTCCAGGCATCCGGTGATGCTGGGATCAGTGCTGCCCCTGTCAGATCATCTGGGAAAGTACAGGGTGGGAGGAAAGAAAAAGCTGACTGACCTCCCCGTGAGCATACAGACTTGCATCATGTAAGAAATCAATACAGAGGCAAAACATTTTAAGTAAGAAAATGTGTCATGAAAACAGGCTGCAAAAACGTTTTGTTATCAGTGCGTCACCTTTTCAAGTTTCCTACTGACCAGTGATGTATAATTTTTCAGCAACAACACAAATTATTGCTCCAATAGAATTTATTACAACTCTAAAAAGTGTAGTCAACCTGTAGTTCATTTCTTTGAACAGCTAAGATATTGACTTCCCTCCTCATTCCCATTACAAGGTCATCCAGTTTACTTTAATACAAAATTCCAAAGCTTTCCAATGTCTATTTAGTTTGAGACTATGTGGAGATGACCCATTTATGATTATTGGACCAGAGAATTATGAGCAAAATGTTGAAATTACGATTATATGAAGTTTTTTTTTATCCACTTGCTCCCTCTTCCTACTCTTTACCACACGACAAGTACTTTTTGGCAAGCGAAACCTGTCCCGATCACAGCTCAACACTGTCGTCAACGACCACCTGTCTGAACCTAATGAGTCAAGCAGGTGTTTAGGCAAAGAGCAGAGACACAACTGCTGACTAAACCCTGTGAGAGTGGATTTTCCCAGCTGGACAGAAGCAAAGCGGCTGTCTGGAGAATCGAGATGACACATGCATGTGGAGGTGAGTTAGTCCTTTGATTTGTTAGATACTGGTTGTCCTTGACCCTTGCCCATTTGTCTTAAATTCCACAACACCCTAAGACTTTAAAAGATGGGCAATTGAGAAACTGGCATTGCCAAGGTGAGAGTGGATGAGAGCCTAGAGTGGTGCAGCCGTACAACTTACATGGGTCCCGTGCAATGAAGTGTGCTCCTAGAGCAGGGTGGATATTTGTGGGGTTCGGTGTGGCCATCAGCTTACTCTTTGCCATCTTCGTGTTGGCTTTAGCAAACTCTAAGCGCAGGGTCTGGGGACTTTCGGGGTCAAAACGGATACCCTGAGGGAGAGACGGAGGAGGGGGAGGAGGAGGGGAGGGGACATAGTATCGTAAGGGAGGTGGGCTGAGTTTGAGGGGCTGTAGCTCAGTAGTCTCACATGGCCGCCTTTCCTAAAGCAGTGCTGTTAATACTCAGGCTGCATCCTTCAAGCTTCCCCTGTGCTCAACACTATTCTGTCCACCGGTGGGATGTTAAACACACCCCTGGTCCACGCAAACTCTTCATAAAAATCAAGAAGGGGAGTCTGAAGGATACACTTCTGAAATATTTCAACACGCTTGCATCTCCTCTTCCTCCTGGCAAAAGTGCATGAGACAGGAGAGGAGAGGGAGCTCCTCTGTCACTTAAGCCATGAGGAGAGGGAGAGGAGGAAAAGGACCAATGGTGAGGCTTTGAGTGTCATTTCTTTCTGGTGGTTTAACCCTGCTTGTGTTCTTGTGCCCTAAGCGTTGTGCCCACATGCAGGTGAGTAGTATTTTGGTGTATGTGTGTGTTTTGTGTGTGTGATTGCTGGTGTGTCTAAGAGGTGATGCTCATAAGGAAGGCTAAAGGCTATGAGAGAGAAGTGTTAGATACTGCCAACGTGGGCTACTGGGTGACAAAAAAAGGAGGTTACACTACTGAAGATGTGTCCAGATAACACTACACATGTGGCTGTAGAACAAGTATTACAGTAAAGCAGTGATATGCAAAATGAGGAAAGCTAAACCAGACTAAGAAGGATGTGTATCAAGGTCAAAGTAAACTACCGTAAGGCTACGGGATTCTGGCCTCTTTCCAAAAATGGCCCTGCCATTGAATTGTAAAAGACAAAAATGGTTGGCTTTGAGAAATTTTAAAAGAAAAGAATTTTTATCTTCAAGTGCCGATCACTTTTTTTAGGTTCAAGCAAAAGGTTAGAACAACAACATTTTAAAAAAGAATAAAGGGGGAAAAAAATCAAACAGGAAAAGACTCAGTGAGAGGGAAAATCAATGACAAGTCAATGCTTACATTTAGTGCATTTTTTGCAGCTTCAGCTCCAGAGCGACTGTCAAAGGTTACAAACCCGACAGGCTGGAAGATAAAAGAAACGCATTGTGACAACGGACGTCAATACCACTTCAATTTAACACACAATAAGCTGCAATTTTGTCATGAATTATTTTGGTAACGCAAAGTAATATTCAGGCTAAAGTTGAAGCTGACACAATCAGGCAAAACATTTAGTGTAGCACTGAAGCACGGATGGACGGCATCTCACCTGTTTTGATGTTAACTTAATCAGTGACCCTTCATAACCCTGCAGGGAAAAAAGATAGCCAATTATCCACCCTGGAGTCACATGGAGGAAGTCAGGCATGAACGACTCACTATATGAAGAGAAATCTGCTTGTGTACACCTTCAGCCTGAGCTGGGCAGCAGGCCATCACAGAGCCTCCTGTGACAGTGTTGTACTTACATTTGTTGTGGTAAAATAAGAAACACTCCTAACAGTCGCTGCCTTTACTGATTTTACTGCAGATAAACAGCTATTGTTGTCCTCAAAGCTTAAAAAAAAAACCAAAAACAATCAAGACCATATTTAGCTAGATGTGGCAAGCACATGTTATCAGATACATGAGGGTATTTTTTGTACTAGTTGAAGCTTAGATTGAGCACAGCTCTCAAATAAAGTCATCAGTTTAAACCCAGTTAAAAACAGCACAGGGGTTGGTTAAAGCACAAGTAAATTCCTGAGAATGAACGGGGATTTTTCCTGACTGCAGTATTGATAGATGGGATCTCTCCTGATCCTGATTTACAGCCATGGAAAATTAAACAACTTTCACTGGCTGTGATAAATCCTTAGCGACAATACAAACCAGATTTAGCTTCAGTAATTCAGAGCAGAAAAACAAGAGGTAGAATAGTTATTTTTTAAAAGCTCTATTAAAAGAATTAAAGTTTTAATTTGGATGTGGAAGAATCAGAAAAAAAAACAAAAAAAAAACCTCAGTGATTCAGATTCACTCTGCACACACTGTGCTGTGTTTACGTACTGTAGAAGAAAAGGGCAAAACATAACGGTGATAAAATCGTGCTATACTGACTCAAAACATTTCAGTGGTTTCACAATGTACAAATGTTAGGAGAGGAAATAAAAATTTCCCTACACGGTGGGTGAGCTGGGTCACGGAGAGGATTGGTTGGCCAATCGCGAGAGCTACTCATTTACACATTCCACTGGACCATCCATGTGTGAGGGATACCACTTCCAATTTGGTTAGTTAGGACAAGGGTGGGAGGGGTGTTTATGGAACAGGAGTCCAGTCAAAAAACAGAGCAATGGATGAACAATGATGTGGCCTCATTTCCATATATGCAAATATCTGGACTTTTATTAACAAAGGGAAGGGGGTGATCTACAAAACGAGCATTGAAACTTTGTTCTGTGAGCTGAGCACCGAATGCAGCACAAAATTTTACTGCATTATGAAAAATAATTACCTGCAGGACAACTGAACCCACGATACTTTAAACTTTCAGCTCTTAAAGGCTCTTTCATGTGCAGATAATGCTTTAAAAAAAAAACTTTTCCAACACAGCAGCTACCAGTTTTTAGAACGGGTGACCAAAGGGATGCTCTTTAGAAATACATCATGATGTAACTCACCTTAAAAGGTCTGAAGAGAAGGTAAAGTTCCCGTGGTTTGATATCGACCGGTAGGCCACTGACAAACAGCGTTCGTACCTGCAAACAAAAACAAACACTGCATTTGAGTCGGTGATTACCATCTAATATTCACAGGACTAGACATGCAGTTTAAAACATCCATCATGTCAAGTCCTGAAAAATCTAAGAAAAAAATCTGAAACCCAAACATTAAAAAAGGGGCCTCACAAGATATAGAGCTGAGAGAGAGCACAACCTGCAAGCAACACAAGTCCCATTGAGATGTTCCCAAATAAAAAATTATTTCAAAAAAGCCTAATGAAAGGCCAAAAATTCAAAAAGTGTACAGTAAAGTAGGTCTGTATACCTCCAAGTGTTAGATATGAGATCCTTTAAAACCACATGAGTCAACTCCTAGCAGCAGCATCCTGTAAGGTGTTTTTTTTTTTTTTTTTTTTTTTTTTTTAAGAGATCTGAAAGACCTCACAGATCCAATAGGTAATGAAACAACAAAATGGCACGAGGCCTAAAAATGTGTTTAAAAGAAATGTTTTTCCTGCTTTGTTGTACTTTAAACACATACTGCGGCCATTCAAACGTATCAGAGGACCTTTGGCTGATTCTTGACCCCCAGGTTGAAAACCACTGCCTGTATATCAAGACCCAAACAGATACTGACAAAACATGGCCACAAAACATTTGATCAACACCACATTTGATATTTGTCTCTTCTATTACCTATGAGAGAAACCTGTGGTGAAAAACATTTGTTTCAGGATGTCATTTCTCCAACATGTTATGAGTTAAGTGGTTAACCTAAGACAGTCTTCATCTTGAAGGGAGCTTTGGGATCCTCTCCAGGTACTCTCCTGGACCTGCCTTGATCAGACATTGAGAGCCGATCCCGTGTATGATCCAGTGTGGCTGGGGAAATAAACAGTGCAGTGCGAGGCCCATTAGTTCCCAGCCGGTGGGGAGGCCCTCAGTACAATGGGGCTGCCAGAGGAACAGCACTGGACAACAGTGCACAGCGTGACACCATTTCCTTCCTCTGACCCGTGGCCTCAACCCTGCCGGCCCTCCGGCATTTTTCAGGTGCCGCACAGCAGCAATTCTCAGCCCTTTACAAGTCGGCATATACAGCAACTGAAAGCCGGCCCAGCTGGACGCAAGCTCAGTAGAGATGTTTTAATTTCTGCTCCGGCTTCTCGCTGCCTGAGTGGCTGCAGGACAGCGAGCGTATGAACCTGAAGTGGAGAAGTCTGTTCTCTTTGTACTGTTTTATTAAAATTCAACACGACTCACTTGTACAAAGAACCAAGGAAACAATGATGACCAATTTGGATGAATTAACAGGTCCTCACACAGGATTTTTTTTTGTTGTCCAAATTTCCGGGGTCGTTGCCTAATTATCTCTAGATTTTTTCCCCCTCCTTGTAATTAAGACAAAGACAAGTCAAGTGGCCACACAAAGCGTTGTCCTAAGACGATGGGAACAAAGCAGGACCAACAAAAGGCCCAGTGCTCCCCTCAGCGTCTCTCCATAAGGAGTCATTACAGAGGAAATATAGCCGGCCACACAGAAGGAGGAGAGGTCACAGGAGCCCATTTGTAAAGAAAATTGGGCAACAGCTATTCTGATTATTATTTTTAATATTTAGACCTACACATAGGAAATAAGGTTTTAATGTACCAGCTGAGACAATTCTTGTAGGTTTCAGTTTCATGATGACCTGAGATGTAAAAACCTGCAGTGTTGTAGTGCTTTTTACTTGACTGGCGCCTGACTGTAAACAAAGCAGGTTATGTGGATGCTTGAGAAAGCACCAAGATAAAAAATATATACATGGTTTTTGTTTTTTTTTAATTAAGAGTTTCTACACATTTAATTCAGAGCCTTTTTCTCTATTAAGTCTGTGCTTTTAATTTTACTAAATTAATGACAATTATTAAATAAATAGAAATGTTATATTGTTGGATTGACTTGCTGAGGAAATGTCTCAACCGACCTTTATGCTGTTTGTGGTGGAGCTAAATTTTCAATTAAACATAAAGCAGAGAAACACAAGGTGGACATGCGTGATGGATACAACAGTTGTATGTTGTAGAGTGTTGCGTAAACAGAACATTGTGAAATATATAAAAAGGTGGCAATATTTGCAAGGTTTAGGAATACAGAAATACAAGTGAACACACAATTTGGGGAGATATTGCCAGTCTCTGTGTTTGATAATGCGCTACCTTTGGGAGACTCCTCGTGAGGTTCAGGAATATCCACGTTTCCTCGTTAATTTGCGCACTCGCGTCTTCGCTTTTTTAAAAACCATTTCAGGACACACGACGTAAAGTTACAAAAGTCCTCATTTGCGGCCGGACGCGCAGTTTTCATTGAACATAAACACGACCCGGGGTCAAAGTCCGGCGCAGCGGAGAAATAAAACTTTGGCCAAACTCACCTCCTCCTCGATGGACACGTTGTTATTCGGCTCTGCGTCAGTTTTGAGACTCATGTTGACGGTCGCTTCGGCTGCTGCTGCTTCTGCTGCTGCACAAAGTATTAAGTTTTTCCTCGTCGAGTGATATTTCCCCCAAGTGCGTCTGAAGCTGCAGTGAAAGTCCTGGTGGCGTTTGAACTTGAGGAGAGAAGATGTGCCGAGGTGAAGTCGAGGTGCGGACGACGAGGATGGCGAGGTATCCGTGGATAGTTTAGCAGCACAAGTACTGCGAGAGAGAATCATTCATAAAAGGGAGGAAAAGGAAAGAAAAAGAAATATACAGACACGCGCTAAACTAAAGGTGAGAAGGTGGATTTAGTGCTCCGTGTGTGAGGGTGAGAGATGGGGGGAAAGAAGTGCGCGTAAAAAACAGAAAGCCTCTGCGCTCACATCAATGCCCTCAGCTGCGGGACTGTGCGGAGGAAGAACAAGTAAACTTTTTCTCATTGGAGCGACTCTCTCTCTCTCTCTCTCTCCTCCTGTCCGCGGGTGACCCCCCACCCCCGCTCTCATCCTCCTCCTCCTCCTCCTCCTCCTGCTTTTCAATTAGGTCATCAATTATGTTGGAGTCTGCTGTGAGCCGTAATCAAGCTGCAGATCCGCCTCAGCTGTTGCAGGAAGACCCGGCCCCTCCGCCGCCACATCACCGTTTCTATGGAACCCGCACAGCCAATGATGACTGACCATACAGCCCAGCAAACTTTATATAATCATCACAATAATAAAACTGCTCCTGGT
The DNA here is from genome assembly GCA_900323345.1 of Pseudochromis fuscus. NCBI lineage: Eukaryota > Metazoa > Chordata > Actinopteri > Pseudochromidae > Pseudochromis > Pseudochromis fuscus. The sequence goes on from OOFC01009879.1 coordinate 87,968, forward strand.
ATTGTTATTTTATGGTAACATAATGTAATTTATTTTGCGCCTTGGCCTCAAATTTCCACCACCCGGAAAAAGGAAGCAACCATTTCTCCGATATTCATTTATTTTAGGCCATTTCTGTGATGCTTATGATGTGACTTCATTTTTATACAACCTCCTTTGACTGTGAAATTTGATTATTTCACCTCATCATAAGGAAAAATCAGAGGCACTTTTCTTTTAAGTATATGCTATCCATCTGTTCTCCTTCACAACAGGTCAGAGGAAATTATTGTGCTTTTTTCTGCTGATTTCTAGTAAGTTTGCAGATAAAGATTTATTTAAAACAACAATATTGTTCTACTGTAAATTAGTATTCAATGTGAGTAAAATATCTACATCAATCAGCTACAATATTAAAATGGTATAATGTATTAAAATAACGTTCAAATAGGCTATTATATATAAGAGATGATAGTGAGCGCCTTTACTTTAATTCTTAAAGCACATTTGGGTAATAATGGATGGGTTTGCTTCAGAATTTGATGACAGGGTTTTTTACTTGATACAAACTGTTTCTTATATTCTGTTTTTATTCAATTAATTAATGTTTCTCTGGATTTACTCATATGCTTTATTTTAGATTTCGCTTATACTTGATGCTATGTTGTTTTTTTTCTCCCTTTGTTTTTGCTCTTACTGTAAATAATTTTTGACTTTCTGTTTTTCAAAAAATAATAGAGCAAGAGCAAAATAAGAAAAATAACAACACAGCATTGAAATTTAAAATAAAGCATATCAGGAGTAAATCCAGAGACATACTCCTTTCACTGATGCTGATGATGAGAATAAAATGTGATGAAAATAAATATGACCCACACATTTACATTAAGGCTAAAATATCCTAGTATATCAGAGTGAAATAGCAAATTTAGGCTGAAGTTTTGCATTTTGCTGTTAGACTTTTAGATATTTTTATACCACACAAAGGAAGAACACATTGTTTGGTATCACAGCATGTTCTCATAAATGACAGTGCAGTGTCTCAACATCAAATTAAAAGCACAATACTGTACAATCTAATTTAAAAAATCAACACATACCTATTAAAAAGATTTAGGATTACTGTGTTTAGAAATAACTCTTTCAGGATTTATTTTCATTATAAATACAAACATTCATAAAAAATAATAATGAAAATGATATAAAGAGTGTGGATGTGTTGATTGTGTGGATCCAGGTTGATGTAAGAGGGGCGTGGGTGGAGAAATGTCCTGTGTTGTGTATTGAAGCTCGGCCCTGGACGTGAGCCCAGCATGCAGCGTTGTGTTTCCTCACAACAAGGCAGGTCTCAGAGGCCACACAGTTTCCTGACTTTGTATAGGAACACAATCAAGCCCGCAGGAGGGGGGACGAGGAGGAGGAGGACGAGGAGGACGAGGAGGAGGAGGTGGTGTGGGGCGGCCGAGTGGACGGACGTATTCTCACTGTACTTCTTCAGTGACTTGATCTAAAAATAGTGAAGCTAACTGAGTTTTCACATGTGTTCGTGGACACACTGAACAGACACACATGTTCAGAGACTAAGAGGAAAGCCGTCAGTCGATGAGAGGAGATGGGTCAAATACACACACAGATACTGGGCCAAAGTTTTAAACAATGAAAAATAATCTGTGTAGTGAGTGAACTGTAACTGTAATGAAACAAATTTCAAACGTAAAAGTGAAGTAATCATGAATTGTATGGATAAGAGGATAGTAAAATTCATCACATAATTTCAAAGCTATTTTTTTAATGAAAGAAAAAGTGGCTATTTAATTAAAAATATACTTAAATGTACATGTTGTTAGGACAGTGATGAGACATTTGAAGACGTGAATTTTTAATTTTTAATTTTTTTTGGCATTTCAAAGATTAAACAAATAATTGATTAGTGTATGAGACAGTCAGTAGACAGATAGTGTACCACAACTGTTAGTTGCAGAACTTCCTTAAATCATGATTCTTGAGTTTGTCGTTTGTTTTTTTTATACTCCACATATCCTACACAATGCACAACACCTAAATGAAGCAAGTTATCATTAGACTTGAATTAAAACAGGATGCAAGAACATCTGATGTGTCTTCCTGCTAAAGAACAAGAGAAAGATGAAGGCCAACACAGCCCCTGCATCACCTCATTGTTCAACCTAATCATTATAATCTGCTCCACAGGTTGGAATAAAAGGGAGGCCAGTGGCAAGGGGTTGTTTTAAGTACTGATAACTGGATGGATAATCATATCAGCATGTATACAATATTACTTTTTTATGCAAATCTTTTTACACCAAGACCACTTTCTTCATCAGGAACAACAAAGTTCAAATTAAAGCAGAAGATAAGGCACAGATCAATGGTTTATGAGGATCAAACAGAACAGCATGAGCAGCGATCGACCCTGCACTGCCTTCAGCAGCTGTATTGTTACAGTCGAGTTTTGAAAATGTTGAAAGAACGACATATATTACGCTCTGTTTGTCATTTTAGTAGCACTCGCCGCCTATGAAATATTGACTGTGCTACTGAGTGATCATTAATTCATTCAGCACGTACAGCGCGTACAGTCTGTACCATGAGGTTTTAATGCACAGGAGGCCGCCATCTTTATGCACCTCACCCATGGATGCAGGAATTTTTTTTTACATCGGACCTCATGCACTCTCCTTTCAGCTTTACTAAAATAAGCACTTTATGATGGGGGCACTTTTTTTTTAAACACATAATGTATTTAATGGATAACAGCTTATGGCTTCTCTTTACATGAATGGCAAAATTCCTTTAAAATGAACAATGTTGCAGTGAATGAGCTACTCAGATACAAAGGGTTAAAGAGCAAAAATGAGTCATTGAAGCTCTAAACCTTTTATGACCAAATATGTCACTACCATCCTCACCACCAGATAGCTGTGTGTGGAATATGTCTTATTTATATGTCTCTTTGGTGGAATTTAAAAGGACACTCGAAGTTGTTTTGAGCTAAACTCACAGACTTCTTCCTCCTAAGTGCTGGCAGAGAGGCTTTACATAACTGAAGGCTGAGACCATTGTGGTTGAAAATATCAGGAGATGTTTATTGCATTTTTGATTGCTTTTTACATCCTAAATACATTTCTCAAAATTGCTTTCTATCATCCGAATAATCAGTTTAAGATGTGGTTGTGCAGTGGTGGCTTGTCACCCATTAAAAAATATTGTTTCGTACCATTGTTGCAGGTTGCAAGCGATAATTATGAGTAAAGCCTGCTTAGTTGTCTTCATTTTAGAAGCATGATGAGGTGAAAATATGTAGATTTTCAACATAAAATAAAACAAAGGACAATGATAATCAGAAAGTTTGAGATTAAACATGTTGTTTGTGCAGCTGTTTCTTGATTTTGTCTCTTGTTCAAACCACCAAGAGGGAACCAAGTACATATATAAAACCTTTTACCCTGCAAAAACAATGTCCTACCCAGTTATTCTTTCAACTAAATCGCACACATATCAATTTTAATTTTTCAAATTCCACCATATTTAAGTCATCTATTATGACATTATGTCCAGGAGGGTTAGTTTTGACTATCTTAATGTTGCTTTTGTAAACAAATCCTAGTTTTGAATTTCTAAAGATATTAAGAGATTCATCTAATTTACTGAAGAACATCTTTATTATGTAAAAAAATGCTTTGATGAAACACTAATCCACAATATGTAAAACTTTTTTTTGTCTTAATCAGAAACTATGGTACTAATGTACAGTGACCTTATGAGACATTATGAAAAGAGATGTCTTTAACAACAATTAATGCCCCTGAAGAAGAATTGAACTAGCTGTTGATGGGTAAATATGTTTTCTGCATATCACCTAAACACTAAATATCTCAGTGAATTATCGTTCATTGTATCCACCAGATAATCCAGACAGTTCAGGACCATTAAATCTGATTCCCCCTCCCCTCCCCTCCTCTCTCTTTCTGCCCACAAACACCTGACAGAAAACGAGACTGTATAGTTCAGAGGCTCTGGATAAGCCTCATGTTTTATTTGCGAAAAGCGGCCCCATTGTCCCATAAGTCACCTCGCACAGCACTCTTCTGCTTCACGCCACACTGAGCCTGTCCTACTGCGTTACCGTCACCCGCTGCTAAAGCACTTAGCTTGTGTTCTTCGTGTCCTCTGTGGTACAGCCAAACATCCATTTGGAGGTCCTAGGAAACTTTGAAGCTTTTTCACCCACTCACTGAGCGAGGGAGGCATTTGTGACGTTTCGTGAATACTTTGCCCAATAAATAGCCCTCTTCATGAATACATTAAAGCTAATCCAAGATATGCATGTAGCCACGCTTTCAGCCCGGATCCCCTTTAAATTGGATTTGTTTGAAAAGAAAGAGTTTTGTACCAATAATATCCGTAATACACTATCAGCCAGTGATAGCACCTCTTATCCATTTGGTTGCCACATTTTATCTGTTGCCCTTTTTGCTAACACTTGTCAGACATTGTCACACCTGCTGTGAGAGCCAGAGAGGACAGGAGGAGGGTGGACAAGCAGCTTCTTCATCTGGTGGAAATCAATCAACCCCAAACACTGCACTGCTGATACATGCACCAAACATACTGTATGGTTAGCCTCACTGGTGGAAAGCATTGCAAAGTAATAAGTACGTTTCCATTAAACACATTTTAGAGGAACCGTTGTTCAAGTGGAGGACACAAAATAACAATTTAATGCTTTCATCTGATGTCCCCCTGCTCTCCAAAGAAGTTTTTACAGCTGCCGTCTTCCATCAGATCTTTGTTGTAGTTATTATGAAGGAATTTCCTCAAGAGGCATATATTTAATAGATGAAACAAGTAAAGTTGTTTTATTAGCAGTTGTGGGATTTGATTCACAACCAGACAAATATACACTAGCAGCTCTCTGGCTGATTAATTAATTAGATATTTAAAATAGGATTTGGGCCAGCTGTAAAGCAAGAGCACTTACTGCTGACTTATCCAGGACACAGAACAACATCATCATGTATATGAAGTTGTGTTTCTGGGTTATTGACAAATGTGATCTCAATACTGATCCTTCTTTTAGCTTGTTTTTGGTCTCCACCAGCTCCTGAAGGGGAGCTGGATTATTAGCACTGCTGGATGATCCATTTTCTTCACCAGCTCTTTGTTTGCTTTGTGGATCAGGTTCGTCATGGGGCTGCTGATTGACCACAGACTGTGTATAAAAGATTGAAGGAGCCAACAGGCCTCTAAATGAAGTAAATGCACAAGTGCAAAAAAAGGGCAATACTACTGATGACCACAAGATGCTGACTTCAAAAAACTCTGGCTCCAATTGACTTCAATTTAAAAATCTGAATTTTATGTCACGAAATACTCCACAAGTGTTTATTCCACAAATCATTCTGATGTCATTAGTAAAAGTCAGCTCTTCTCATCAGTGATCTGGTCCATCTGAAAATCATTTCATCATTAATTAAATATGAGGTGTCGTTAGTCGGATTGACAGGTCTGGTCTGCAGTGATTTACAGATGGTTTGTTGACTGGTTCATCAGTGAACTTGAGCAGTGTCCTCGAGTTCAGGGGTCAAACCCACCTCCTCACTCCTCCCTTTATATCCAAATATGGTCACTTCTGGCTCCAAAAAACCAACATGGTGACATACAAATACAAACTGCTGGCTTCAAAATGCCACACACAGTGGGTAATGTCGTGTGAGCTTCGTCCATTCTGTGTAGAGTTTGTGTGTTTGACACAAAATACAAAATACAAAATATAGTTATTAGAAGAGATGAGAGAGAACTCTGTGACTTTAAACAAAAATAATTATGTAAAAGTTACATAAAAAGTCCCTGGAACTTTGAGTTTTGTATTTAGCTCACATCGTCTTCGTTTTCATCACATCGTTCAACCTCTTTTTTTATTCAGTGTTGACATAAAAACATTAATTAAAACAGCTTTAAAGTACATTTATGTAATATGTAGTTACTATGTGGCTGCAATGATTACACATTGTAGTAGGCTAATGATTACATTATGGGTTTATTGTGTTATTATTTTGATGCCAATATCCTTTCAGTTTAAAACCAGTTCTCTTTGGACTCCCTGTGGCTCATTGAGGCTCTTTGTTTTTCTCAGCGATCTTGGACATTATTGTCTTGTTTCTCCATCCTGAGCTACGTCATGGCTTTTTCATTTAAGGACTAAATCTGTTCTCTAGAGACCTATGAGGCCTCTTAAAACTGACACTGATGTCCATTTTTCTGGTTTCTTTGACAACTCTTAAAAATGAGTCAACCTTGAGACCCACAAAGCACTGATGAAAAATAAAAGCCTAGTGACCCACATCTGCTGTTGCAACAATATCAGATCAAGCTTTTAAGAACTGGTTATATACATTTAATCATTTCAATCATTTGGTGTAGGTTGTAATCTTTAGGTTGTCAGGGATATATTTATAAATGAGCATCAATAAGAGGAAGGAAAAAAAGGGCAAAAAACACCTTGCCAAAAATAAAACAAACAAAAAAACCTAGAAATGACTGAAAATGAATTTTCACTGTAAAATTCTGGTCACTGCAGATCTGCATGAGATGAATATCACTCCACAATTAATTACAAATAACTGGATGTCCCCAGGTAATACTATTAGTGTGCTAATAGGATTTAATTCTGTAGTGTTGTTAAATTATAGGACACTTTAATATTGAAGAACTTTGGGGCAATTTATTTAAATTAATTAATCGCCTGAGCCTGTGAGATACACCGAAAATAAAATGAAATGCTGCAACTGCTGATTGTAATTCTATTTAATTCTATTTATTTCTATTTATCTGAGGATTATTTTCCACATCAGTCAATATGTGTTTATAAACTACCACCTTAGTTTCCATGACATTTAGTAAAGTATCACAGAAGGTAAAAAAAACCTAAGAAATCCTGATATTTGAGAAGCTGGGACCAGATTATACTTTAATAATGGTTTTACTTGTCTGTTATTGTTATTAATGACACCTGTGTGTGTTTCCTGTGCTGATATGTCAAACTGTAAAACCAAATTGTTGTTGTTGTTTTTTTTTTTTTTTTAAATTCAATTCAAGAAGGTCATTAAGACAAAAGCAACTCTTTGTATTTCTAGCTGTTCTTTCATTTTTAGCTTCAGACACCAGAGAGGTCATTGTGATCCAAATCCTTATTTAGCTGAAGTGGGGGTCATGACCTCCGCACAGCAGCTGGAACCAACCTTCTTCTTTCTGTGTCACCTCCTGGTCCAGATGTACAGCGGTGACCACGGTGCTGACATCTGTCCAGACTCACTGTGACAGAGGACCATGAAAAATAGTTCACAGCTTTACTGCAGAGGCCCGTGAATGAGGCGTCTCAATGATCCTGATGATGTAAACTATCAAATGTGTCAACGTTAATCATTAGTAGAAAAAAAAAAGCCTATTAGCTACAAAATATATTCTGCCTGTCATTTGTTAAACACAGTAACCCCAGTTCATTGCCTCCACCACTCCTGGATCTCAGGACTGTTATGTTTTCTACAATGACAACAAAGTCTCTGCCAACAGTAACTCTGTTTATTGTTTCATACAAAGCACAAAACAAAACTGTGAGCTCAAAAATGTTCCAACAGATTTGCCAGAACAGGGAACTGCTGCAAGATTGTGTGTTACATATTGTTTTCAGCTCTGAAATAAAAACAAATCTTTGTCTTCTGGCAGTCTGTCAGCCTCTCTGTCTTTCTCACACACGTTTGTTTTAATGGATCTTGGAGAAACGTCAGGGCAGTGATGATCTTGTTCTTGATCTTATAAAGCACTGAAACAGATTTAGTATCAAAGTATTTCCTATTACACTGAAAAACTCCCACTCTGAGCATTCCTAACAAGAGGAAATGGTGAAGAAACGACCCACTGGGACTGTTTAAATGCTTGTTTTCTCACGAAGTTAAACCAGTAGATAAAAAAGAAAGTCCACTGAGATTTCCCTCAACATGGGAAATACATGCAAAAACAAAAAGGGGAAAAAAAAGTATCAAAATTCCTGAGGACTCGTGTGTTCATGTGAAATTAAAGACAATATATAAAGTAATAGATTTAATAAAACAAACCGTTTCAAGAAGTGGTGAAGTTATGAAATGCAAAGTAACTGGTGGAAAATAAACACTTTCACAACATCCTCCCCCAGAAGTGAGGCCTTTAACATCCTGTTTGTGTATGGAATATAGGACACACAGGGTTATGCTATTTAAACCAAAGGGCAGCAGATTCCCAGCTCGCTGAGGCTGGTGGGATCTGAAAGTCTGCTGCCAGCTTCTCAAGGGGACGAGAAGTGGGTGGGAAAAGGCAGAAAGCAGGAAAAGAAGAAAAAAACACGATAATGATGCAAACAAGAATAGAAAATTGGATAATTAACAAGGGGGAATTGGTTATGCAACTGGGAGGTACTTTATACAAACTTTAGAGAGAACATAGAAATAAAACATGACCAAATTCTTCTTTGATAAAAGGTTAGTTCAACACATTTGCTCTCTGTTCAAGAGTGAGATGAAAAGATCAATATCGGTCTTGTTGTCTGGGGATTCCTGACCTCCAGTAGTGTTATGGAGCAGTTTTTTTATGGGCTAGACCCTGTATAAAGAAATGCAGCAATGACTGAAGAAAGGCAGTGAAGAAGAAGTAAACCAGTAAACACTGATGTAAACAATACCGGTTTCAAACTTTTTAAAGTCTGACTTTGTACATTTGGAAATAAATGCATTAAATGTGCATGTTTTGAACCGTTTTGAAGTCCATCATGATCATATACAGAGTAAAAACAAAACTTGTGCTTCTTGATTGTATCTGAAAACCTGCACTGCAGCTGCAGCACAGAGATACTGGATGGATTTAAAAACTGCTACTCGTGAAGAATCAGCACATTGTATTACATTGTATCTATTATACAGACTATAGAGTAGATAAAGCTAACATGTTGTCACCCATTGGTTTGTGGACTCCAGCCAGGAGTTAGGTGTTTGAATGTCACCATGTTGTTTAAAGCCAGAAGTGACCATATTTGGATATGAAGAGAGGATTGAGGAGGCGGGTGTGACCCTGGGACTTGAGGACACTGCCCAATGTGTATGAGACTTGAGTTTATGTCAGGTCTCACAGGAGACCAGGCCTGTTAATCAAACTAGGCATGTCCCTAAATATTCCTCTTTTTGAATCTTATGTTTTTTTCCAGATCACTGATAAGAAGAGTTGACTTTAGTTAATGACATCAAAACGAAACAAATGTATTAATTGAGTATTTCATGAACAAAAATAACAATTTTTGAATTGAAGTCCTTGGGAGTTTTTTTGGAGTCAGCCTCTAGTGGCCATAAGAAATATTTGACTTTTTTCCACTTGTGCATTTTCCTCACTTTTAAGACCCAGTTGCTTCATCTGGTTCAACATACAGTCTATGATACTAAACTATTAACATAAAACATGTTTGTTCTTGTGCTCTAGGGGTGTTTGCAGGTATATTTTTCACTTTATACAGAGACTTGTTCGCCATTTCTTACTGTTTTCATTTGTTATAAACTATGTTCATGACGTCCTGACTCCTGCTCTTTCCTGATCCCACAGACATAAAACTGATATTAATCATCTCATTGTACTCTCAAAGTTTATTTTGTCAAACTTTAAACCTACAATGAGGAACTTCTGTCTCCCTCTTCTGGCGTTTAGAGTAATTGCACAAACACAGTTGAACCATGCTCATGAGTGACAACAGCTGCTTTACCCTTCCCTCTGGCAAACCAGTCTTAAAACTACTGTGAAATATCAAGAGATTAACCCGGAGATGTGTGAACCCCTCAGACTAGAGCATGAATATAACAGATGATTATTTAAATGATGATGTCATACTCTCTGGTTTAAACTATTCCTGTAAACTCAGCTAAAAATACTAAGTAGTCTCAACAATCTGCTAAATCTTACTTTAGAAAATAATACCAAATCCATGTGACTGTAGATGTGGCAAAATGCATTCAATTCAAGATTTTTATACAAAAAGTCTCTATGTTGTATCCAAATCTGCAACAAAAATCACTTGCTTACCTAACCTTGAGTAAGTGATTGTTAAATAGACCAGAGTGATGAACCTGCAGCCAGAGGAAAGACTTGTTTAACCAAACAGTTTTGCTGCTTCCTCAATCCAAGATCCCTGATCTGTAAATAAAATGAGTTTTAAGATGCACTTAAAACTGAAATGTCTCCAGAGAGCAAAGACAGAGGATGACAGAGGACATAACGATCCTCTTGCTTGATGCTTTAATCTGAGTGCTCTGTGTTTGCATGCAGCTGTAATATTTAAATCCATTATGAGAACAGTGTGTTGTAGCCTGTAGATATTCAACCAGTGCAGGGATTTCAAAGACAGGAAGGCCTTCAGATAAGAATCAGACCCGCCCGTGACTGTAACACCCTTCGCCCGCAGGCTCTCAGACACAGCACAACGTCTTCTCCAGCTAATTTAAACTGTGTTTGGACACTTCTTCTCAGCTGGGAGACAAGACCACATTCTGGTTTTGGGCAGCATCTCCCTAATGTAAACATCCCACTACCCACTCATAAACACAAGACTTCATAACCACTGTGTAATGGTGTGAAGAGGCCTAATGAAACAGTTTCATTTCACTTTTCACATGTAAAACTAATTTAATTTCACATCATGCAGATTTAAACTGCAATAACCATCTATATTTTTGCTGGATGTTATTTCTCATGGGGAATCCTTTAAATGAACTGCGGTAATTTCCACGTATCAGATTAGCAGTGTGTGTGTTTGTGTTGGTTTCTATCAACACAAACGTTGCGTTCGAGGTCATCAGTTGAAGCACATGTGTGTTTATTGTGTTAATATGAAGATGATGAGTGACATCCTGTAGACTTCAGCCACGGGAAGGAAATAGTTTTTCCCAAAACTCCTCCTTTTTTTGACAGATACACAGAAATTAAAACTACACAACAAAACACAAATCAGTTTTGATGTTTTTGTGGATGCTAAGAATAGCTGGTATTATCAAAAGTGGAAAATTCCAGCATGGTCCAACACCTCGACCAGCACCTTGTAGCTCACATACTTTTTTTTCTCTAACAGAGATTTTATGTAAACAGACTGTGAGAGGCTTTCAGAGGACTGTGCAGACTTCTCTCCACCAGTGGTGCCAGCTGAGAGCTGCAGCGTGCTATTTTTGTGGCTTGAAAGATGAGGCAACAGTGGACATCACATTAAAGTTTCAGCAAATCATTGTGGACTGTAACCTGTGAGGTGATGGTTAACAACCAGCAGAGATGTGCGACATGAGAAGTAAAGTGTGGCCGGCTTAGCAAGCTTACAAAGTCTGTGGAGCTGAATAAAGTTATTCTATAAAATTCAACACTGCGTTTTAAATGTTGTCCAACTACAGAGAAGCTCAGATCCACATTTCACCCTTTTGATATCAATGTATTAAATATTAACCTTCATCTATCATCATGCCAGGACAGATGGAAAAAAGCTGCTCACATTGAATTTATTTCAAACATTGGACCAGACCATAGACTGTATATAGAAGTGGACAAAGCAACTGAGGCGAATAAAAGTGGAAGTGCAAAAAAAGAGCAATACTCTGAGTGGCCAATAGGTGTTGTCTCCAAAAAACCAAAGCATTTCGATTGTTACTACATTACTCGCTGTTATCAGCAGAATCTGCAACAAATCTGTATTCACTATGTTCACAGTCACTTTCAGCCACTTTACACCTTCTGTAGTGGAGAGCAACACCAGTGGAGATTCAGTCTTGAGGTCATGTGATGTCATCATCATGGCAGCCCAGTGGTTGCATTAGACCAGGGGTGTCAAACTCATGCCATGGTGGGCCGAGACACTGCAGGTTTTCTTTCCAGCCGGTCACGAAAGCAGGTGATTTCAATCATGAACACCTCCTTCAATTTGAGGGAAGCAGCTCATCAGTGAGATCAGCTGCTGGAGAGATGGTTGGAAAGAGAACCTCCAGGGTCTCGGCCTCCATGGCACGAGTTTGACACCCCTGCATTAGGACTACCGCTCAAAAATGCTCATAACTGGTCAAATACACCTGGACTTTTCTTATGGGTTCTCAATATTACAATTTTCAACCTATTCATGAATTTTTGTTTCCATTTTCTATTCCTAAAAACATTCACATTACAAACAGAGGGGGATTTTCTGGGATTTCGGAAATACTATCCAGACAGGATCTCATATTTTCATATTGCCTAAAATGGAATCACATAAGATCTGTTCAGTACCTTTTCTACAATGTCACTAATAGACAGACAAATGGAGGCAAAACTGGTGGAAGTCATGAAAATTTGCAAACCTGATTGACTGAACTTTGGGTTTAGTATCAATTAGAAACTGTTAGCAAGACAAGGAACACAGTTTCACCTGCAAAACATCTGCATCTCAGTATTGTCATTGTTTGCATGCTAATGTTAGTTGTAGTCTAAAGTGGATTTGCAGAAAGTATTGTTTGTTTTTTTCTAAGTTCAGTATCAGTGGTGGTCTTATTAACAAATATCAGGCACTTAGCAATCAGACCTTAACTCACAACCTCAACTATGTCAAAGTAGAAACACTCTGATAATGTTTTCACATCAATAAAAGATAAAGTGGACTTTTGTTAAGGAAATCATGGCATCTGAAACCCTGTGACAGCATCACAATCTTTAACCATCGGTGCTTTTTTTTTTTTTTGTCGACACCTTTTGTTTAACATGTCCCACGTCCTGCAGCAGGGTCTTCGGTGCAGTAAGACCTTTAGTGGTGATGGTAGGTGAATCTCACAGAGCATCAATCACTGGACTCCAATCCAAACACATGTTAAACGCACATTCTCCTGTTCCCTCTCTGCTCCACAGATCTGAGGCATGGCTCTCATCTAATGGACAATAACAAGGCAGTTAAGAGCAGCAGGACCCAGTTCAGTCCTACTCAGAGACACTAAATCAATCTGTACCAAATAAACATTTGGCTTTTTACGGCATTTGCTCATCCTGAAACCGGAGTTTGGAGAGTAACATCTCTAATTTATAACAATCTGGTGACGAACAGATGAAGACTTTTTTCACCTGGATTTATTAGAGTGCAGTCAGTGTGCTCGTGAACTAAAATATCTGTACTCCACCTCACATTTTGTCTGTTCTATTGTTTGGTCTTCTGTCTGTGAAATCTAAATATCTCTTCCTGGTTTTAATAGGAGCTGTTATAGAAATTCCATCACACATAGATATTAGACCTAGACTTACAGATACTACAGTGCAGTGCACATAAGAACAAGATTTCAAAGTATTGGCTCAGAGATAGTGCAGTGGTCACAAGTACTTGTAGAAAACAAAAGAGTAAAAAATAAATAAAACAGAGAATGTAGCTTAAAACACTGTCTATAAAAACACAAAAGTATATAACGTATATTCCATCCAGTCATTGTCAAAATGTTATTTTAAACAAATAATTACACTTTTAAAGACAGTTCCCAACTTTCTGATCATCTCTAATCACTCGCAGTGTTTGGTTAGGAAGTCAGGACAAGTTTGTGGTTTGGGTTTACTGAATGCTGGAAAACTGCCTGAGGGGTTTGCTTAATTAACATGTAACCTATAATATGTTCATACACACACTCAAAAGTGTTTTTGTCACTTAAACACCTTGAGGATTTGAACCCAGGTCTCTTGAGTCAATGTTCTACATTTTTATCACCCACCATCTAATCTGAACTCCTCCCATCAGCTGTGTGCACTACAAAGATTTCATTTCTTCTCAATGACAAATTTGAAAATGAATTAGTAAACAAATATAATTGTTCAATTCTTTTTATGGTATAAAGAGTGTTGTCTAAAAATAATCTAAAAATTAAGCAAAGTAGTTGAAAGATTAAAAAACTCTAAAAATGGGCATTTTGAGATGTTGAGAATAAATTTGTTTGGGACTTCTTCCTTTTCTCAGCCGTGAGATTTTTCATTGTCTGTTTCCAAACCAGTTGCTTCATAGGAAACTGTTCTCACTGACAATCTGAAGGATCTGGAGGACCTCAGGGTAACTTAATTAGTAAGTTAAAGAAAAGGAAACAACTAATCCCTTTAATCCCAGGTAGTGGATATATTAGTTAGACACATGGACGTGCTGTCACACTGATGATGATGTGCTCTTCAGCTGCAGTGTGTTGAGCTCTCTCAGCCACAGCAGTGCTGTGCAGCGTTTGGTTCATGGGGTATACTGACACATCTCAGCTTCATCAGGTGGAAGTCACACACGAGATGGCAGCGATCATTTCTGACATATGTTTGCTTCACTTTGTACCGGAAAAAGAAGTCGTGACAAGTTGTCTGGTGTTATATGAGGACACTTAGTTAAGGATTAGGTGCTATCCATCATTTTACACCTAATCTGTTAAGTTATGTTGAGGAGTACCACTCAGTCTGTGAACAACAGAATGAACAGAGCTGACATAACAACGGTTTGGGGGCTTGCATTTTGAAGCCAGGAGTTTGGCATTTGAACGTCATCATGTTGGTTTTTTTGTAGCCAGAAGTGAACCAGAAGCGTTTAGATGGATCACCAGATCACTGATAAGAAGAGTTGACTTTAGCTACATGACATGAGAATGACTTGTTAAAAAAATTGATTGGAGTCAGAATTTTTTGAAGCCAGCATCTTGTGGCTGTCGGGAGTACTGCAGTTTTTTCATTCTTCTCATTTTTGAGCCCTGGTTGCTGCAAACACAGATTTTAATGCTTACAACAAAGTTACCCTAAAATCACCCTGTCATAGTGATTTGCTTGGAGGGTACAAATATTAACGAACCACGTTACAAATTCAAAACAGTTAGTTTTAAACAGTTTGCATGGTGGGATGTTCAGTGCATGAATTGCATTGTGGGAATGGCAGGATCCAGTTTTTTGGCCACGAGAGAATAAAAGTTGAGACTCCTTGACATCTTCTGCACCACGTATTTGCATCTTTCTTTTTTGAAGTCTGTCTATAATGAGACCCCTAAATTCATGGATGTGCTGTGCTGAATCACATCATATATAACTTTAATATATTGGTGCTAATTATTCACTGATACACACACACTGAACCAGCAGAGAGTTGGAAGAAGGTGTGGAAGTTTGATCTGGATGAACACACTGTATGATGCATGTTAGTTTAAGATGAATCCACATAGTTTCAATAATCTTAGATATGGTTTAGACTTTAAATTGAATTATATCTTCTCTGCAATCTCGTCAATCTGCGAGGCACTTAAGAAGCTTATAGCAAAAAACACAGATTTACAGATATTGTTGTACAAGTACAATCCCACAAAGAGCTTTCAGAAGAGATTCAACCATCAGTAGCTCTTCAAAGATTCAGCATTTTGTTGTAGATGGTTAAGTCATGTTTTAAACCTTCTTGCGTGGTAGAGTGTGCGCATGCATAATGTGACCACAAACACACATTTACTATTTCTTAAAACATACTTTGCCTCAGTCAGTATATTTTCACAGGCTGAGGCTTTTCTTTGTGAAAACTATATATCTACCAAGTTCCACAGTAGCTGCTAAAATCAATATTTTCTGAAGGCTGAATTTCCTTTGCAAATAGCTTTAAATTGTCACTCATTACAAGTGAAACACGGCAACCATTTACAAAAAAAAAAGAAGGAAAATTCAGGTTGCAATTTGGGGGCTGGAGGCATTCAGCAGAAGTAAGAGTGCAGAAGCAGTGAGCAGAACTAATTTCATCAAATATTAAACTTGGTTAGGAGACTCGCCTGAGCGGCGCAGGAAACCAGTGCGATTTCCCTGAAGTCTGCAAGAAGAGGGCTGGAGGATCATGGGACATTTTGTACAGGAAGTAAGCCTGGGTGGTCGCCATTTTGAAAAGTACCTGCTCCCCCCCCTTCAGAGTACAAATGCAAACTTCACATGCCAGTAGGCTCTTTTTTGTGTATATATTCATGTTAATGGTAAGTGCTGCACATTTTGTTCCTCATGCATAATGCAGCTAGCACATAAAATGGATATACTGATATATATGAATGCATAGTGGGAATATTAAACCTGTGTGTGAATTTGTGTGTCACTGTCCTAATACCTGAATTATCTGCCAAACAAAACAGATACTTTGGAAGAAAATAAATCAAAATATAGGACCCAAACTCTGATGAATATTTCAGTCTTCATCACAGAATCAGTAAGTGAATAATTAGTGAATGTTAAAATTTATTTTGTTTAATTTAAAAACTATCCTTTCATGACACTTTCTCAAGGGTTCAGCATTACTGGAATATTTCAAAATATCAAAAAAGGAGATGATAAACTTCAGTGGAGAAGCTATTAACTATTTGAATGCATTCCTTAATCAAGCCATTATTTAATGATTTATTGATGAAGAAGTGTTTTTAATCTAAATGTTGATCTGTTACTTTTTAGTAAAACTTCCTGCAGAAGCAAAGACACTAAAATACATTGAAGATTACATCAGCTTGCCTAAAATACACATTTATGATGAACCTTTCAGGGTTTAAAACAAAGTTATCTAAAGAGCATCTGGATCTTTCTAAAGATCTGCCTCAAAGTGCTTTCTTTTACAATATGATCTATATTCAGCCTCTGCTCTGTTCCTGCTGCAAAGCGATTTTATTTGGGGAAAGTGGAGGTTCTGTACTTCAGGTGGACGTTTTCGGGCCGTGGCAGGTGCTGTGTTGAAAGGTGGGGGCTGCGATGGGGGAACTGAATCAGAGAGAATGTTTTTGGGGAAAAGTTAAGTGCATTACCCGCGGGCGACCAATAGGTTGGCACCATCCCATCGCCCTCCATCGCCTCCACTCAGCTCCTCCAGCTGAGACGTACTTAGCACCATTCATAATGCATGGTCACCACCCCCCACGCACAGGCCTGTCATGGCTTGTTCCCTCCGACAACTCAGCCCAACTCTACTTTTGCCCCTAAGAGGATGCGAGCGGTTGCATAATTTAAAGGCCGCCCGCTGTTTTCTGGGCTCATCTCTTATCAAAAATGTAACAGACTGACTTTCTGGGGGAGTTTTATATAAAGGGGGCAATGGAAGATGTTCCAGTTGAGACAATGGACGGAGGCCTGGGCCAAAACTTCTCCAACTTTTTCTGTGCAACTTTTGTGAAACCCGGTGACGTCAGTGACATGTATGGCTGCCCACATACAACTCGTAAAACCTCAGTCGAGCAAGAAGAGCAGAGACATTTATTTAAACCCAGAACTACATTTTCATTCAAGCCTGCACAGACAAATGTATTTTATTGAAAGATTTGTTGATTTTGTTGAGTGTTTTTCAATCAAATCTAAGAACAAGTCATAACTTTACTTTCTCAGAGTTTTCTCCCTAAGGTGTCTGCAAATGACTAAATTTAAAATCATGCAACTCAGCACGTGTGTGTACAGGTGGATCAAAGTATTAAATATTTAATAAATCAGACTATTGTTTCAATGGAGTTGATAAAGTAGAAAACAAAAGGGCCCATTGAAGGTAACTAGTGCAGCCGGTGTGGCCATCTGCAGCCGGGCGGGTGAAGGTGATCGAGGTCACAAGGAGAAGAAAGATATTTAAGAGTGGGGGTGAACACCTGCTGAAAATATCTGACTTCACTCTGTTAAAGAAAAAACATGGGTCACATTGGATTTGCTGATATGTCTTGAGGTAATTCAGGAGAGTTAGGTGCCAGACAGGGAAATAAAGCATGCAACAAAGTTTAGACGGGTATGAAGACTGATGCGACAAAGAAGTTTTCTTTCATGATGTGCAAAAATAAACATGATGGGAAATGTAAACAACGTGGCTGTGTTCATTTGGACATGGGAGGAAAATATGTTGGACCGAATGAGAGAAATCTCAACAGAGTCCAGGTCAGCACACCATGCAGTGTTCCCACAATATTTTATGTTATTTGTATGTTTATGAGACGGTGGTGCAGTGGTGCACTCTCATCTCACACCAAGAAGGTTCTGGGTTTGAATCTCAGCTCGGGCCTTTCTGTGTGGTGTTTTCATGTTCTCCCTGTGTGTGGGGGGGTTTTCTCTGGTACTCTGGTTTCCTCCCACAGTCCAAAGACATGTTTGTAAACTGATGAATCTAAACTGGCCAGAAGTGTGATGTGTGTGGATGGTTTGTGTTAGCTCTGTGATTGACTGGCGACCTGTCCAGGGTGCACCCCACCTCTCGCTTGTTGCCTGCTGATTGAGGCTCCAGCAGACCCCTGTGACCCAATTTGGATACGTGGATACAGAAAATGAATGAATGTTTATTAGAATATTTATTTACAAATCTATTAGTTTTCTTTTCTTGTGTTGGGTGGTTGATGTTGTCATTTACCAAGTGATTGCACATGTGATTAATGAGTACCGTATTTTCCGGACTATTGAGCACACCTGTCTTTAAGCTATTAAATTTATTCGAACAGTTTCATGTGGTCCACTCTGACTGGGTCTGATGTGGTGAGGCTAAATGTATAAGCGGCACGAAGCTTGTTAGCTTGTAAGAAGCCATCGAGCTTTGTGCTGCCGATACATGAGCCACACCGGTGTTTAAGTTCAAAGCGTCTGAAAAAAGTAGCGGCTTATAGTCCGGAAAATATGGTACTTTTATCAGCTCTGGTCTTCAACCGACTGATCATCTGTATAAGCTCATCATATATTAAGATTTTATTGTTGGTAAAAAAACCCCAAAAAAAACCATCTTGCACGGTTAATTTCTAAAATAATATGAAAAGCAGATGGTAAATAAAATATATAGAGTTCTCGATGTATTCTACCACATAATAAATATACATCATAAGATATATTTCACAATGCACTGACATAAATCATTAAATGTGTGTTAAGATATTAGGACTGTTATGGGAAATGTATTTCAGTTGAATTTGGGATATTTGTCAGGTTATGTTGCAGATTGCATGGTTTTCAACCGGTGAAGTGGAAGAACCGTGCACAGGGCTCAGACAGAAAGAAGGCGTGTGCAGTTATGCATCATGCTTGGTTTGTTTCCTGTAGACACGGAAAAGATTTACCGCTGATCAAGGTGCTGTGCTTCTGCTCTTAACTGATCTTATTCACTGTGAGCACACAAGCTCGGCTGCGGCTCTCACTTAGCATGCTACAGTGTGTATAGCATGTGAGGGTTTCATTGTGGGTGCTTTTACATAATCTAACCAATCACGGCAGCAGAAACACGGTGCAAGTTCCCTCTGAGCACAACAGTAAAAATTAATCACTTTCTTACGACCTGTTGCTTTAAAGTGCTATAAAACAGCCAGACAATGCATCCAGTGTGTTTACATGCACTCCAGTAACCTGGTTCACATCATGTTTTTGGCCATCTTTGTGCAGGTGTGTCTGTTTTAACTCTATATTCATGCCTCAAAGATGAAGCCAGTTTGGTTTCTGAGCATCTGAACAGCAGCTGCATTTACCTGTTCAACACTAGAAGACCAAAGCAACAAAACACTTTATTGTTTTGTTGTGTTTTCCCCACATTTAGTGTTGTTTATTATGTTCATTGAGTTATCAAAGGTTTTTGTGAACATCACAGACACTCATCAGAAACTGGGATACAAGGTCCTGCCCTTTCCTGTGCACCACCATAGAACCATCAGTAAAATACACTACCGTTCAAAAGTTTGGGGTCACTCTATCAAACCAATGGTTTTCCAATGACAACAATGACCATGTATAGACTGAGGGATCTACCAGCTTGTTGTACATGCTTTACTCTGATTACATATGTTTCAGACTTGACGGGAAACACTTGTGTCTCTCCCAGTGTCAGACACA
>OOFC01009886.1:1519-13887 GCA_900323345.1 Pseudochromis fuscus
CCCCGCCAATCCAACCACCCCTTCTACCTTTCAAAAAAACCCACATGCAGTAGGCCTATATAAACAAATACATATGTAGTAGAGAAGCTTATTTATAAAAGAAGATAAGTAAAGAACAGTGTGGATATTGAGGAAAATTATATAAGCTACCTCAACTGTCAAATCAATCTATTGTTCTAGTCTCAAATAATCAGGCATTTTGTTTGTTTATTTTTGTTTTTGTGTCTTGCTTGATTCCCATTTCATACCAGTTTAAAAAAGCAATATCAGTTCTTCTGATTCTTGACAAAACCAGTTTATAACCACTGTGGGGGATTGTCACTTGTGCAATGCCATTATAAATTTGAGGTAAATTACCTTCTCATAGAAGTACAACAAAAAAAACATTTACTCTTACTGCTACCACTACTATTTCTGTTATGAAAATAATAATGATAATAACATTAATAGGGAAAATAAGATTTGTTTTGAAATGTAAAATTTGCATTTGAATCTTTTACATGTCTACCCTACTTTTAAACTGCTCTTTTCACTTTTTACAAACATTGCATTTGCAGGGACTACATTTCCATACAACAAAACAATAATATTAATATAAAAATAACGACTAGTTGTTTCACTAATAGCTCTTTTTATTACTATTAAGAAATAATGCATATAGGTATCGTGATTAAATGCTAAATACTGTCCTGTTCAACCGGGTTCGTGTTCATGTGCTCGCACCGGTTAGCGCTGGTTTGATGGGCTGAGCCGCGCTAACCTGCAGTACTCACTGTACATGAACAATGACTCGAGCTGCTGCAGTTCACTGGAACTACCGAGCGGGGGCCAGCGGAACCCTTCTGTCGAAGAGGTGGGGGAAGACAAAGGGTGACGCGCAAGCCGGCGGCGGCCGGAAATCGAACGTTTCTGACACGAACTCACAAAAGGATGCACATGGACTTACTCCACAGGCGGAGATTAATAAATCACGTCCGTTTGAATGGATTTTACTAATCAGCGGCGTAATTTTGATTCCGATTTTACGCTGGTTTCGGTAAGTGGGATTTTATTTGTTAAACTGAAAATAAGATTCTGGTTTCTTCTTAAACTAGTGTCTGGCCTTAGGCTAATGTACTAGCATGCTAGCAGGCAGGTTGGTAGCTCAGTGCATGCACGCTTGTCAATGGTGTTGGTCGCAACTGTTTAAAAGCACCCTTAATTTTTTTTTTAGGTACAAAGAAAGTTATAATTGATATGCTAGCGAATGTAAAAGGCACGTTATAGCGTTGAGCTAAGAGTTACAGCCATCTGATGAATTTACCTTTTTGGTATGTTGATTAGATTATAAAGTTAACAGTGGCTATTGGGTTTATACTTTTGTTTTTACTTACGTACTACTGTCTCATGATTGAATGTGTAAAGCTAAAACTTTTCATTGTGTATCATGAAAGTTTGTGTGTGTTTGTGTGCTACTGTTATAGTTAAAAGCACGGACTCATGTGCTTCAGCACAGGTGGAAAAGTGTGGCTTGCCTGGAGGCCTCACGTGTGACCCTGCAAACAAATGTTTTTTAAGGTAGTTTAGACTAGAGGGATTTGTTTTTTCCAGAAAATAATTCTGGCTGCTGGGTTTTTAAAAGAATACACACAATCCTTGCAGTCATAGCATTCTAGAATGATATAAGTGTGAGCAGTATAAATTAATGTAACATAAAAAATTATGATGTGCATCATGATAGAGGGAATTTTCCTTATATTTAAATGAAAACCCATTTAGCCAATTAAACAAATAACGCTGACACACACCCGTGCTGACACAGTAAATTGAATACCAGACAAATTGATCGTTAAGTTGATACAATTACATATTAAAAGGAAATGTTACCACGTTAGAACTAGCATAGAAAATATCTTTATAGAAAATGTTCTCTTGCCTTATGGTCCAAGCCCAGACGTTTTTTCAGTGTACCATAATAATCTTGTAACATACCTTTTGTGGTGCTGTATTTTTTTCCTCAGCTTTTCTGGGGGTGAGCCAGGTTGCAGTGACATGGTAATATTTTTTGAATGGCACCAGACGGCCGTGGAACCGAAGAGCAGCAGCTGTTTGCCAATGACTGGTGAAGACACTGGTTTGGGGGCTTTGGCCTCACCCCTGGCGGGGTATTTGGGAAAAGTCAGTAGAGCTCTTGCTTTCCTCTCATTGTTGTCACCTGCGCAAAGCTGAATTACATTTGAAAAAAAAAAAAAATACTGTGACTGGGCAGTAGCAATCCAAATTAAACAAAAGAAACCACAACATCAATGGAAATCTGTAAAAGGCGAAAGTTTATATGGTATACTTGAATAAATGTGGAAACTCAAAGATATGTGTAATATATAGATAAATATTTAATTAGATGTTGTTCTTAACAACAAACAAACTAAGTAGGTAGGTCTTTTAGCAGTTCTTGCTGTTGCATGGCTCACTACTGCAAAATAAATCAGGTAAAACCTTTATTAATTTTCAAATGCATGTGTACAGATGAATGTTTAAGTGTGATTTGAAAGTTCGAGATATTAAAGTAATTCTGATAGAAATGTATGCAGTCTTGATTTTATAATGTGCATAATTGTTGAAAATTAGAGATGTTTTTGTAGCTTGTCATATTCTTCTTTGTGCTGTCAGATTCAGTTTCTTGTGAATTAACTTGTCTTTTCTGTAGAAGTTTATAGCCCAAACTAAAACTAAGTTTTGCCACGTTTTTTTTTTAGGTCCAGGAAAGGGCTGCTTCACTCGATTGCTGTCCCTGGTGCACTTCAAAGGGCTTCACCTATGCTCTACGTTCTTACCGCATCAACCTCAAGGAGTCGATCACCCTCTGCACAAACCCAGCGGTAAGTCCCAGTACAGCTGACACACGCAGCTATGTTTTTTGTTTGTTTGTTTTTTGCCAAGGAAGTTTTCACGTATGTTTGTACCATTACTGAAAAACTACTGGACAGATGTCGATGATTGGTTTTCAGGGTTTCCACGGTGTCTTAAAAAGTCATAAAATGACTAAAATCTAATCATTTCAATTTACCTAAAAATCTATCTAAAATTTACCTAAAATCTCATAAAAAGTCTTAAATACAATGTTGAAAGGTCTAAAAAATGCATCAATGTTACTTTTATGTAAAACAAATGCATAAACTTCAGTGTTGCTTTTAACTGTTTGGATTTTTGAGGGCGCTGTAACATAACTACAAAATGGAACTAAACTACCTGTGCAGGTCACAATTCATTGAGCAGACAGTGTGTTAAAGTCTACAGTGTGTGGTTACAGCGGAGCACAGCAGCGGAGAAAACGTAACCCTTTTACCCCGAACATTTAGCTGGTGACAGAAAGCAACTTGTCAATCATATTGCTGTAATTCCTTGGTCATTTGCGTTAGCGATGTGATTCCAGCTGATTCTGCCAGCCGACAAGCGGAGTTTCCATAAAATACCATAATGTCGATAATATATACGAAACACGCTTTCAGAATCAGCTGGAATCACGTCGCTGGGGCAAATGGGTGAGGATTTACGGTAAATTGGTCTATGCTTTTCACCCTGTACTCTTAAGGCATTAAGGCAATCCCATGGGTGGGTTAGTTGCATGTAATTCGTTACCACTGATTTTCCTAAATGTCTTTTGTACTTTTTTGCCAGTATGGATGTGAAATGCATCTTAAATTGTATTCACTGTGGTCTTAAAAAAGTCATTAGTCTTACATTTGACTTGTTGAAACCTGCAGAAACCCTGTGTTTTTGAGACATAGGGTATTACCTGAGGAAGAAAATAAAACAGTTTGGGCATGTCAAAGGATTGGATCTCGGAAAATCCTTTGCTGCTGATAATAGGCAAATGTTAGTGTTGCTATTTCCCCAAGAGTGGGCAACAGTGTTCAGTCTACAGCATCAGTACAGCTGGATTATGCCTTGACGGAGGTTTGCTCTCTCTGAGTGCTTTCTAGTTCCTGTCTGTTTTTGTTTTGCTAGCTGCTGTGTTAAGATTTATGTTTCCTTTTCTTCATAGTGCCTATTCCCCCTGGTCACTCGGCCTTTGGAGGATGTCTTGGCGAGTTTGGACCCCGTGGAGCCGGCTGTTGGGAACAAAAGGAAAAATGTATCGGCTCTGGAGGAGGAAGAGGTGATTGAACCTTCACTCAAGCGTCTGCGATCAAGCAAGCTTGACGATGTTGGAAGTGCTACTGGCGGCCCAGCAGAGCATTGTACTGTGAACGTTGTCACAAATGGACAACATGCGGCACCCATAACAGATGGTGAAAAGGTAAATGGATACCCCTGGGACTGTCCAGCTGCAGAGGCAAGAGGATGGGAATCAGTACATGATAAGGATGTTGTTCCAGAGAAGGATCCTGACGATGCTGCTCAGGCAGATCGTCTCGGCCCTCCCACGTGCTCAGCCTCAGCTGGACACTCAGCAGAGGTTTTGTTTCTTGCTGATGGAGATGAGACTGTGCTCTCTCCCCAGTGTGGTTCTCTTGGTGCAACAGAGGTTGACAACACACAGGGCAGGAGTCCTAAAGTGCCGAGCAGATGTGGCAGCCTGGACTCTGAACAGTGCTTTTTCACAGTTGAGGGCATTCATTCAACTGATATCAATAATCCATCGACTGCGCACAGTGAGCAGAAATCACTGACAGACGTAGACAGAGGAGTGCCTAAGTCTGAAAGTGAGAGTGCTTCATTAACTGGGTCAGAGGAGCTTGTACTGGTTCCAAAACAGCTTTTCTGGAGAAACAGTGAGAACCTGTGTTGGCTGGACTCACTGCTCGCTGCTCTCCTGAACTGCAAGAGCTTAAGAAAGTGGAAACCTAAAGATGAGGCTCAGCAGTCAGCTGTGTGGCGGCTGATGACAGGATATGAAGACATCTGCGCTGCTGTCCAAGTCCACCACCAGACCGACAGCGGTAAGTTTTTAAAAAAAAAACAAAAAACCCTGCAGTATCCATGTGAGTGTATTATTATAGTTATTTTGTAATGTTGCATCCAAAATTAGGATCAAGTTAGCAGTATTTAATTTTCTCATGGCTTCTGCTTTTCTTGTTTATGCCGTGAAACAGATCTCAAGCCACTAATGTCACTTAACACACTGAGTCACATATGTTTTTTCGCCTTCTCTGCCTCTAATGGTGTCTAGCTGCTCAGATTGTTTTACCCTCAGGGTTCAAGCACACCATTCCTGTTTTTTTTTTTTTTTTCTGTCACGTAAAAATGTAATGGAGGCTAATGAATCATTTGTTTGTGTTGTTGAACACACCGAGTTGTCTTGTCTCTGTTGTGTTGTGGCAGTGGCAGATGTTTGATGCATCAAAACACAGGTGCTTGAAACTGAAACACTGCTGGAGGGGTTCATTGAGAAAACAATTTTCTTGTTGTTTGTTTTTCTAAGTTGTTGTTTTTTTTTTGGTAGATGGTGTGGTGAGGGTGCCAGATCTTGTGCTGCACAAGGCCAATGTAGAGCTACAGAGTCTCAGGATGTCAGTCTTCGAACTACTACAGCCCAAACTACACTGCAAGCTGGGTAAGCACAGACACAGGTTTTCACATTCACTGACCCTCTCGTGACCCTGTGTGTTAGGTCACGGCACAAAAGCTTTTCTTTCCCGTGCGTGGTTACACTTTTTCCAGGTGTGAACATCTGTAGGAGGCCAACCGACCCTGTTTACACCTGGTTTTAAAATGAGTCTTGATCACAAGCTGAGACACATCTTCGTTTACACCTGTATTTAACGTGCGTGTCCAAACCGTGCTGCTGACCACTTGTGTTTGGATGTGACTACTGCAGTGTCAGATCTGCCAGAGGGACAGTTTTTACACTACTCACCAGGAGAGCGCCAGATTTTGTAAATAATTCACACGGTTAACTACGAGTCTTCTGCCCAAATTGAAATAAGGCATCATGTCTCACCCAGACTCCATCCACCAACGTCTGTGCTCCTCTCCATTTATTTATTTATTTATTTATTTATTTATTTAAATGTTGCACTCTCTCTCCAAACAATCAACTTATCCTATACAGTTCTGCATTGATGACATCCTTGTCAGGGAGGCTTCAGGACAGAGGAGCATTTACACTACAAAACATATGTGGTCAACTGGGTACCAGACCACCTCTGCATGTGGTTGGAGTGAACCGATCTTAATGTGTTGTGGTCGTCGTTCACACTTGTCATTAGAGCAGTTTAGTGCTGTCCACTTGTGATCCGATCACCCAAGAAGCATTTTAAAATGGTAAACAGGGTCACAGTGTGAATGATAACAATCAAAGTGAAGCTTCAGCTGCGTTAAAAGTCCCATGATGAAGTTTTTTGTGATCCAGTGTATGAACTAATTTTTACAGATGATTCAGCGCCTGTTTAGTATCTTCAACTTTTAATGCATTTGGTCTTTTTGTAACATGGAACCACCCTATACTTCTTAATTCAGATTTTAATAGCATAATGTGGAGCACTGTGTGTGATGATGGTGGCGGTGAATGCACTCAACTGAACTAATGACCCGAAACCTTGTTTTAAATGTGAAACGTTGGAGAAATGCTGATTTATAGATGGATATAAAGTAACATCAGAGTCTGACTTTGGTTATTTTTTTGACATCATAACACTCCAGAGGCAAATAATCGTAATTAGACATTACTCTATACTCAGCTTAACAAACAAGGTTGAAGTTACCTTTTAATGGTTAGATTACACTGATGGTATCATAAAGTGCAGTGTCCTGCCGGTGTGAAATGAAACATGAAATGTTAACCACATTGCAGGAATGTTTCAGTAAATACAAATGATTTTTTAAGTTTAGTTGCACAAAACGTTTTTAAAAATAATTCAATAGACAATTCAAAGCTAAAAGCAGGAATTAGCTTAGAAACTCATTATTCATATTTTCGAAGCTTCTTTTTTTGCTGCTTGGAGGAAAATAGCAATAACTTGCAAACAAAGAAGAAACTGTAAAATTGCTAGTTTATGTGTATACACTAATTTTATAACCAAAGGCTAACTCAGCTGCAGGGTTAAGGTGCACATTAATTCATGGAGATGTTGCGCTCTGTAATTACCATATTTTCCACACTATAGGGCGCACCTAAAAGCCTTTAATTTTCTCAAAAACCGGCATTGCGCCTTATAATCCGATGTGCCTTATTTATGGATCAGCATCGGTTAATTATGGCTGCCGTAGTCAGGGGGCGTATATTGTGATTGCACTAACGTTTGATTTACCGTAGCGGTATCGGACTGTTTCTTTTACGTGTTTACTGAATCAGGGAAAAGTTCCCTCCACGTTTGTGATGCACTAACTACGTGATAAAAAGTTACACTTCCTGTTGTACCTTGCTGTTGGTGCAAGATAATACTACATCACTGACGTTACCTTGGAGAAAAGAATACAACAGCTGTTCATGTAGCTTTGAACTGTGACAAATGGAGTTGAAAATACATTGTTTTCAATGAAGGCGGCGCAAATACCGGTAAGAGCTACCGGGACGTACGGTACCGTATTGTGAATGCACTAGCTTGTTTTGGGAGTGAACAGAGTTGTCAGAACGTTGGTTTGTTTTCTATTAATAAAGTTTGACTGACTGACTTTAGCGCAGCTCTATCTAGATGGATGGATAACACAACTCCAGCCACTACAGTAGTTTCTATTCTATGCGCCTTATAATGTGGTGAGCCTTATATAGGCTATGAAAACAGTTAGGCCATTCATTGAAGGTGCGCCTTATAATCTGATGCGCATTATAGTACGGAAAATACGGTGTGTTAGTTACTACAGCAGTGGGAGCTATGTCATTGTAACTCCTGTCTTCATATGATTAAAAAAACAGTACCATTTCCTTCAGGACCTTACCGTAGATTTTAAAAGCGTAGTAGGCCTTGAGGTCCCGAGGAGCCATCTCACTGAGGACTGAAAACATGTCCAAGAAGTCGTCCAGTGTCATGTTTCCCTCTCCGTCCTCAGAGAAAACCTCAGCGATCCTCTGTCGAAATGGGTTGTCCTGGACAGAAGAAACAGCAGATCTCACAGGACAATCTGATAAAATAATGAAATGTGAACACACTGATTCCCCTCAGCTCCTCACGTCTGGATATTACAAGATTGTTGGTTTTGTTTTGATCAATTCTGATAAAAACCCCCAAAATAGCAGAAAGCTGTGAAAATAATGATTAACCTTTGAGTGAAAGCATAACTTTGACCTGTTCACTCTCCCTTTCTCCGAGCATATCAGCGACCAGCGTGTTAACACACCTGTTTACCTCGCTGTCATTGTGTAAAGAGGCATATAATTGACCCATTTCCAACAAGTGTGCCCTCTGGGACCCACCCGCTTTCTTCAAGTTTAAAGGAGTCGGGTAACATATAACCTTTCAAAGAATTCTGTCGATTAGTTGGTGATTAATTATGGATTAGGGAACGCAGGGAGAGAGCGGGTCTGCCGGGTGTGTGTGGACCAGTGGGTTTACCTTCAGCTCTGGCATGCTGCCAATCAGCTCATATGGTAACTTCACATCTGGGTGGTTGGTGTAGTCAAGAGGAACGAGCTGCGGTGCCAAATCCCGATAGCGGTAGAAGAGTCTAGGGAAGGTTTAAAAAATTTACTTTCAATATTGAGTTACAAGATATCATCTATATGATGTGGTTTGGTACTTCAAAGGGGCAGTAATGAAAAGTTAATTTAGAAAACTACTGCGGGTTTTTACACGGAAAAAATAAAAAATGTCAGGACAGTAAAGTTCCTAAGGTGAGATTTGAAATAGCATGTGGTCTCAGTGGTAGTCTGCCCCACAGCAGGACAGGTCTCCTGATGGTGTAGTTTAGAGTTACAGTACAGTATTGTGCAGAACACAACAAAATTCAGCTGTGTCAGATGTGGTACACAAGCAATGATTAAGAAATAATGAGATTTAGTGCTGATTCAGACACATCTCTTTGTGATCCACTGTACTGCACTGAGGGGTCGATCAAATAAATAAATAAAAATGATAGCATGCTCACCTGAGGATTTCTTTTCTTGTAAAGTATGTGCAGTCCTGTGAACACAATTATTAAAAACAACTTAAGGAAGCGATATTTTCATACAGTACAGTGCTTAATTATGCAGTGATGGAAGAAGGATTTAGATCCATTACTCAAATATAAACATCCACGTGTGACTGTAACAGTGAAAGTGAAGGTGGTAGTAAAATACATTTGAGGCATCAAGAGTAAAATGATTCATGATTCATGATTCAGATCAAGGCAAAGCTGATTGTAAATAAAATGTGTTTAGTGTGCCAGCTAGTATCAAATAAAATATATGTACTCACCTTTATTACAGGTTGTATTGCATGAAGCCTAATTTTATGAATAATTTAAAAAAATATCATCATATCAAAGGATCCCATCACTATCCTTGTACCTACTGCTGCGTCTAAGTGTCCGACTTTAAAATATCCAAAGATACACGTCTGTAAACTTCAGTTTTTAGGATGTAATTTAAAAAAAATCACTATCAGGAAAGCACTGATCTATCAAACCTCTCCCCGTGAAGGGTTACCTCATATCACCCTGGATGTTTTTCTTTTTGTTCATAAAACAGCATAAAGAATCTGATTAATCTTGTTTACAGATGTCAGGAGCTGCTACTGATAAGAGCAGCACCATTATACCTGCGTGAAGCTAATGTTCTCATTCACAATGACACAGGACTGATACCAACCTGATAGGCATCTAGCTGCTGCGCTGTAAAGATGGTCTGTTTATTCCCCATGTCTGAGCGCGCAGACGCCGAGCCTCAGGTCCATCGCTGCTCCAACATCAAGTGCTGTGTTTTTAGGGTGCGTATGCCAGATATGAAATACTCTGACAAAAGGAGGCCAGAGCCAAAGAGGAGATCAGGTGTCGGGCTGCCACCGGGCCCTTTGGTCCCCACTATAATGGCAGCATTTCATCGTTTTCTCCATTGTGAATAGCAGCCCCTCTGACAATGAATAAGGGCTGTCGTCCAGCATCATGCCAAGTGGTATCAACCCCCTTTAGTGCCACTGTATGGCCAACGCCTCGTTCACTGCTCGGGTTACACTCTTTAGAGACAGGGTTTTGTGATGGGCAAATAGAGTTTTTGATGGGAGACAAGTTTTGTTTCAGATGAGAACTCAGGTATTGGAAATATACGTGATGATCAAGTTGACTTTTATTTCCTGCTGTGAAGACTTTGCATAACTTCTATAACTAAATACCTGCCCCTGTAGTGGGAACCATGGCCTGTGACAACTGTGCCTTTAATCCCACCATTATAACTTATATGTACAGTACAGCCCTCACCTCACTGCATTAACATGAACGATGAGAGGATAGCAGACAGGATAGCCAACTGCTGGAGTCATGACAACTTTTAATTTACATATTTTATTCAGAAAGGTCAAGGTGAAGATTTGAAAGGTCATTCTGTGTCCAAGGGGTCATCAGGGGTCATATCTCTGGAAAATTCCCCCATATTGGATTATTCAACAAATTAATGTCAAACAACAATGCCTCTAATTGATGTAATAATGTGCAAAGTAAGAGATGAAAAAAAAATGGTTTAGCTGCTGCAGGTAACTGGAGTTTGCACCCGTTTGCAAATCTGACATTAAAAAAAACTTCCTTAAAAATGCAATAAAGCAAATTTGCATGTGTGGTAAGCAGGAGTTTTAAAAGAGTTGGGGTTAAATGCAGTTGAGGTTTTGTCAGAAGTCATAGTGCAACCAAGAAAAACCATTAAAGGCATCCTGCTATATCAGGATTAAAAAAAAAAAGTCTTCAAAATGTTTCTCTAATTTTAGACCAATCTAAAACTGGAAACCACTATAAGTCTTCAAACGATGCAAAAATGAAACTCACTCGTGTCTACACCGAGGCCATAACTTGTAATGAGAAGACACTGGTAGACAGTTTATCATCAGCAATCAAGGACGGAAACAGTGTGTCAGCTCACAGCTACCACATCAAATCCATCACACCTCACTGTACTGATAAGACAGTCCCTTTAAAGAATTTATGATGCAGCATATTCAGTCTCAGCCTCCACCTGCTTTTAATCAGCCCCTTTCATTCACTGTCTGCCTGGAAGATTTCAATTCCTGGATTCATCTCTGAAACAAAGACTTGCTGCACATCCTGGAAGTGTACGAGCAGGTTATACAGTCGTGTTAATATCATTTAAAATAACCAAAATGGTGTATTTCTCTGACAGCCAGTATTTAATGCTTCATGCTGCTGCTGTGTGATACTATTTGGAAAGGAAACATATAAGATAACTCAGGGCTCAGGGTAAAGGGAAGAGCAGAAAACCTGTTAGTGTAGCAGCAGACAATGACATAACACTTCAACAGCACTACACTGATTGTTTCATTGGAATATTGGTTTATTATCTGTGTTTCTTTCTATTCAAATTAAATGTCACTTGGACAATTGATGAACCATTAAAACCTATTACACAGAATGTTAGAAACAATATTTACTGCAGTATAGCAGCAGTACCACCACACACTACAACCTAAGTATAAATGTTTCAAAGAAAAGAAGATGGTTTATGAGGAAATGGTTGTTTTGGTCCAGACTCACGAGCCTCCAAAGAGCTCAACACTGCCCTCTGGTGGTGAAGTGGCAGCTGTGCAGACAGAGTGTAAAACAACGTGATGAGGCCTTGATTCAGACAACAATCCATTTTACAATAACTTTAGAGTTGCAGGGATTCAACCACTTGAAAATTAATCATATTACAAACTGAGAGACTGAAAATTATACTTCAGTATCGTGCTGTGTATACAAATACATTTAGAAATTATTTCCTGGAAGACTGTTTAAAGATATTATAAGGAGGATGATACAAAGTTAGATATGTTTTGAAATAGTTATTATACTAAACCTCAGATCTTCCTGTATTTTTGTTGACGGGGATCATTGGAGGACAGCCAGCTACATACTGAGTGACTGTTGTTTCAGGCCCAGAGCAACATCTGTCCAGATGTGAGCTGCAGGATGATTGTCTGAGAAGGAAAACATCTGAACTTCCTTTTATGCTTTTCCCACAACAACAAGCCTTTAATTAACATCAACCAATAAAATATAATGTATGAAGACACGGTGCAAAGAAAATGTAAAAAGTATCAATCTAAATATGAAGGTTGAGTTTTCAACCAAAATGATGGAAATAACTGCTGCTTCATGAAAACTTGATTTTGTTAAAATTGGTTAGTTACATAAAATTTGCAGTTTCTAATTTATAAATCACTTCCTGCAAGAATTATGATGCTGTGTTAGTTCCTACACTTGCAGGATTGAGGATTTATGAAAGGACAGTTTTGATTGTCATTTGCCAAATATTTTGAAATAAT
>OOFC01009886.1:13907-36265 GCA_900323345.1 Pseudochromis fuscus
GCAAAGAAAATGTAAAAAGTATCAATCTAAATATGAAGGTTGAGTTTTCAACCAAAATGATGGAAATAACTGCTGCTTCATGAAAACTTGATTTTGTTAAAATTGGTTAGTTACATAAAATTTGCAGTTTCTAATTTATAAATCACTGTAGTCAGAAAACCATTGGAGACTGATACATCTTCCTGCAAGAATTATGATGCTGTGTTAGTTCCTACACTTGCAGGATTGAGGATTTATGAAAGGACAGTTTTGATTGTCATTTGCCAAATATTTTGAAATAATGTCCCAAAATAATGTGTTTTTTCACTGAAAACTTTAATCCAAATAAATTCATTGTCACATTTACTTTACAACACTTTACATTTACTACAACATTTTAACTCCATATTCACTCACAACAAAAAAACAGAAACATAAAATATACACATTTACATCTTTCACAGGACATCACTTCCATCACTGTCATATATTATAATTTATGGATATTTACATATATTACAGTGTCACATAGGGGTCTTTCCTCATTAGTTGCAGATAAGGTCAAAAGGGCAGCTGAGCGTCTGTGTATCAAATCCTGATGTACATTGTATTTTTAATCAGAGTAGCCCAACACCAACAACTGGTTAGAGTCAGTGGCAGCCGCAGCTTCCAGCCACCATGTCATTATACTGCTTCAACACCACATTCTCATCATCATCAAAGTAGAGCAAGTTGATGGAGAAGAGCTTGTCTGGTACGCAGCACGGCATGTCGATGCCTTTGATCAGCTTCAGGGCGTTGATGATGGACTGGACCGTGGCGTGATTGCTCGGCCTCATGTTCTGACCCAGAGGGAAGGGGCAGGAGCCTTTGCAGTGGTAAGCGTTGTAACCCCTGGGAGATACGATCCAGCCCGACCAGCCAATCTCCTCAAAGTCCACGTACAGGGGCATCCGCTGGCAGGGCAGAGACACACCGTCCTCATCGGCGTAGTCCAGAGAGCGAGCGCTTCGGGATGATGGAGCTGACATGAGGGTCTGGGGCAGGGTGGAGGTGGCGGCTTTATCGTTTGGATCTGGTGAATCACAGAAGTTTGTGTTAGGAAACAATGTTGAATATGAGTTTGATGCACAAATTGGAACATGTTCGTCTCTTTTCCAAGAACATGAACAGCAGTAGATGCAAGATCAGCATCAGGAAATATGTGTAGTATATTAGTGTTAAAATATGTACTTTGTAGTGTGTAGAGACATTTGATGAGGCATTAACAGTTCCTAAAGAAATCTAAGAATAAACCCCTGATAAGTAGAAGCAAAGCAAAAAAAACAAGCTTCATTTTTTGGATTTAAATCTCACCTGAGTTCTCCAGAGTAGTGGAGCGGCGGCCGTCATCGGTGAAGAGCACCAACATGGGCTGCTTGCTCTGATGGTGGTTGCGCCCTGAAGCAAAGCGGATCAGTTTCATATCCATCTGGCTTCCTCCCAGCGTGCGAACCACAACATGGAGCCCCAGGTTGTTGCCTTCATCCATCATCCAGGAGCGGACCTTCAAGAGGAAGGTCACCAGTCAGTTAAAACCCAGTATCTACTCCATATGGCCCAGTGTTTTCAGGATGGGATACTTACTGCTTGTGTGATTGTGAACACTTCCCAACCAGTAGAGTGGACTGGGATGAGGCGAGAAGACAGCAGCTTCCTCTCCTGTGTGCCGTTGGGTTTGCTGCTGTGAAGCAGCTGATAAACACTGACCTGAATAAGCCAGAATGAAGGTGATCAATAATAGAAACGTCCAATATAGAGATGCATTGATCATTACGTTGTGATCATTGTTCCACTTTGTCTACATACCTGGCAGAAGTGATGTCTGTTGAATGTCAGGGTTGCCTGAGGCCGCAGCTTGAAGAGATGGAGCTCTGCAGTGAGGATCTTCTCAGTTCTGGCAACCGTGGATAAATTGAACCTGAACTCCACTTGTTCACTGCGCACTACAATGTAAATGACATCATTAGGGACAAGAAAACAAACATTATTGTATTTTATCTTCTATGTAAGCCTTGTCCAAACCAGATCTTACGTTTGTCAAAGAAGCTGCGCACAGTGTTCCCCTCCAGTATGTAAGGGTCCTTGGTCACACCGTCCACATCTGCAACCGTGTTGTACAAATCAACCATATACTGAGGTGGCTGCTTGTGTCCATGGACAGCAGGGGGGTCCTCCATCCCAAAAACCTCCAGGAGTCTCTTAATAGCAGCTGATCGGACTTCCTCTGACTCATTCTCGGTGGTAAAATGATTCTCCGGGAAACTGAGCGAAGGCCGCGCAGCGACGGCGCACAGCAAAGTGGCGAAGCTGATCACAAACATCAACATCTCTGAGATTGTAAGTAGATTCCCGGTGCATCAATGTCCTCGATCCACAAAGCAGCAAGGAGTTGGAGTGACTGCGGAGTCCTGCGAGCTCGACTTTTTATATCAAATCCCCCTGTTGCCTCTCCAGTACCCACAAACCCTCGGTAAACAGCAGTAAAGATGCTATTTGGTCGCAAATGTAAATCACCAATCAGCGAATGTAAAGGCAGGCTAATGGCGGTGTTAACAAGGTGTGAACCCGATTGTAGGTTTTATTCAGAGCCATTGTCTCCAAGTCTGGCAATAAAGGCTGAAATAAACTAAATCCAGCCTTAGAAAAGCTGGAAAGTTACCGATCACTGAATATGTAGTTGTGAAGCTTCTTGTGAAGCTTCTTCCGGTTTTTTTGCAATTATGTTTTCATAAAAATTGTGGACACAACAGGTCTGGAGCTGGTCTCTTCAGGACATACAGTCGCAGTGGGAGGTTAACTGCGCCTAAATGAATCAATTCATTTAGAATAGCGGGCTCAGTGTCTTAGGTGCAAACCAATTACGTTGATAAAGAGAAGAGTGTTGCTGGCTTCACTTCGTGATATTTACATCTGCTCATCCAGTTCCAGCTGGATAATCACCAAATTTGCAGTTTTATTTGAGAAAACGGCCTCAAAGTCCATCTGGGCTGGCTCTTTAAATGGCATTAAAGTGGCTAAAATCACTGCCAGACTTATCACACAATATATATTTTTTCTACAGGGTAGTTTTTCATATAGCCTGCATTACATTTCTTGATTTCGATTTTTTTTTTTTTGCAATATAGCTGATGTTGGTGGATTACGTGGAGAGGATGGATTCAGGTATCTCTACATACATACTGGTATGGTGTGGATGAAATGCTTCTGATATATGATACAGATTTACAAAATAGACTCATGTATAAGACATGGTTTGTATATATCACAACCAGCTCATTTGTTTTCTAGGAAACTGGAGCATTGCGCACTGTGCCATATGCTGCGTTTGATCTTTACGCACAATTACGCACGAGCGTAAAGTCAAAAACAGCCTCCCTCACTGTAATAAACACATATAACATCAAAGTTTGATTTCTAGATGACACTTTGCAGACAAGCCATAAACCTGTTTCTTTTTAGTTGACTCAGAAAACTGTGAAAGAAAAGTGTTGTTTCACATGTCGATATCAAAATAAAGAGCAATCAACTACTTGCACGTGTGTTTTTTTCAAAGGGACATTTTAAAGCCGGTTGGCTTTTGTGTATTTCTTCAAAGCTTCTGTCCGGGTCTTTGAAACTTAGGAAGTGAAGGGATTTCTGCAACAAATTCATTTACCTCGTAGTTTCATATGGAAGGAAAAAATTCTTAAGTAGTCAAAAAAGGTTTTATAGGTGCTTTATGTTCAGTCTGAAGAAGGCTGCTGCTAAATTTATATTTCAGAGTAATTATTTACTATTTATTATTTATTTTCTTAAAGCATAGAAAATAGTCTACCAGGCCTTCCAATACTTCTGGTTACTTTTTTAAATAGTTTTCACACACAAACTATATTTGTATGTAGCATAAAAGAGGATGATGCACCCAATTTGTTCAACATTACCATTTAACATATGTCATCTTTTTCCTATTGTTTTCACATTACATTTGCAGTTTGGGCAAACTTTGTTCAACAGAAAAATGTTTTTGCAGATTGTTGCATTAAATTTATTTACAAAATTATGATTTATACATATATTACATATAATACAATAATACTTTAAGGTATAAAAAACAAAACAGTTGACAGTATTAGGGAAGGTCAGCAGTGGGCTGCACTGTGGGCCCAGTCCTCGCAGGTCTTGGGATTTGCTTTCCAGTAGAGGGCGCTGTGTTTAGTTTTGGCAAAGGCAAGAAGTGATGGAGAGGACGGTGCGAATCTGCTCATGCTGGTTGAGGAAGCTGTGGCTCTCGTAGCCCTGAGGGACACAGGAACTGGACTGTACTTCAGACCACAAGTGGCAGATTTGTGGATCAGCAGGGCTCCTGCAACAAGATGTAAAAACACATGAGGATTAAAATCACTTTGTATCTACAAGAGAAAACACCTGTATGTGTCAGAAAACTTTTTTAGTGGAAAATGTAAAATAAACATTAAACTACATTTTGTATGTCTATCTTATTGTCAATATGATGTGCAGCAACATGAGTGTGAGGTCTTTTATCCTCATAGTCCGTTAGGTCGGTCTGTCCTGAGAAGTTATGAAAAATCTGTTTCAACTGATGTGTGTAAACCTTGTATGGAAGCAATGTGATCCTAATAATCAAGCTGATATATTACAGCTAAACAATATATGCATTTGATTTATTAAAGACAAGAAAATCTGAATTGAAACATGTTAATCTCTCAGCTTTGATCTGTCCGGGAAGCACTTTTGCTTCAACAGCTGTAAAATCAAAGTCTGAAAGTATAATGAAGAAACTGCACAGAAAATCTGTGATGTGCATCTCTGATACTTTTAATCTACCTAAAATAAACTGATAACAATACTGTGTGTCTGCAGCAATGACACAATAAAGCAAAAGGTATTAAGAGGAACATTTGGTGCTGGAATTAACCAAACAGGCCAACATGCTGAGTGCAGGAGGCGTCAGAGCTCACAGGCAATTGTTATGAGAGGAGCAGGGGAGGTGTGTGTGAGGGTGTGTGTGGCAGCTGTGTTCATACGTACCTGAGAAGGCATCGGTTTCCTGTGGTGCAGCCTCCCAAGCATCTGCCCACATCTATTTCCTGTGGAAAATTAACAACACAGAGAGAGGGAAATCAGCTCACAGCTGGTCACAAATATTTACCCAGTTGAGTCTGGGCCCAGCTGCTGTTTAGCATGTTAACTGCTTTAATTCGACACCTGCAGGGGCCATTTGTGTTTGCACTCCGCTCACACCTTTGGTGCTGAGAGACAGCAGACAACCAAGACTGTGCCAAGGAAATAACTTCAATTAAATTCTTTCCATGAACCCATTTATTTATTAGATAAAGTAAAATCATGTTACATCAGAATTTACTTTATTTTGTGGTTTGAGAAATTTGTTTTGTAGTAAGCTGAAGGTTTAATTTCAGGAGGAGTCTGCCGAGTACCCAACAGCATTAAGAGAACAACATTGTGTTTATGTGTTGCCCAGAGTAGGTTTAAGGTTTCACTCTTGTTTTCCTGTAAAAGGTACAAATAGGGATTTTCATGAGGAACTTTGTAGTAGAAGAAAACCTTTTTACGATATAGTTGTCTTTTCTTTTTCATGTGTTGCAGGAGTTTTGATCTCCTCCAACTTTTCCACTCTGTCATTAATTAACACTCTGCTTTCACTGAAAATAAATTTCTTTCAGTAATGACTAAATTACTAAAATATATCTTGCCAGGCTGCTCATTGAAAAGCAGGCACCACATGCTGAATTCCTTCACCCTCGTGATGCGCGGTGCCGCTCTGTGGATTAGCTTGATGAGGGTCTGTCTCGCACTCATGTGTCAGATGAATAAAGATACTTAATTATTGTCTGGCACCCGGCTAGAGCCCCATTTCCTCTCAACCTGATCACAAAAGAAAGTGTGAAACTGGAATCACAAGGGAATCACTCTTCCAGTGTTAAGTATGCCATGGTAATCAAAGAAGACACAATGCTTATTGTAAGAGACTGGAATAAAAAATAAAACTGAGGATGGAAAATATGTGAAAAACATTGTTTCAGTATCCGTGTCTAGATTACACTTACTTTGAGCCTCTCCTCTTTGACTCCATTTGCATGGTGGACAGTTTCATAATAATACTCCACATAAGGGACCCTGTAGCAGCTTTCCTTCAGCTCACAGGTTGCCACAGTCTGGATGAGATCCACTTTGTTGGGGGTTTCCACCATGGCTGAGTCAAACTTAGTGGGGACACAGGAGAATCCCTCTGTGAACGATTGATACAGGACATTTTATTGGTGATTATTATCTGCAATCCAACTTTATGCAGACAACCAACAATATTTTAAAGATACTGTCAGTTCTTCAATCACTCCCAAAATAATATATGAAACTTCCTGATGTTGTAATTTAAAGTGTTTGAGCATGAGTGTAAATTAAACTCAACAATTTCTTTAAATGTGTGTGAATTCAGCTCAAATTAATAAATGATCATAAAAAGTGTTGCCTGAACGCCATGTTTGAGGTCGCTTTAGTAGTATTAATCTTTAAATCAAGCCAATAACTCATCAATATGCATTAAAACATTTGATTTTTTTTGTTATTAGGCCTCACAATCAAAATTGTAACCTATCTTTCCATTACGTGTACTTAGGTAAACACACACATTTGTAATTGTTTCAATACAAGTAGATTTCCCACACGCACGCGCGCACACACACACACCTGGGGATCCTTTGGACCGGGAGCATCCTCCCACGTCGATGACGGTCTCATACGGTGTCTCCGAGTAGTACGTCTTCAGTGCGGGGACGCGGATGCACTGGCTCAGCTTGATCTCACAGTGACACTCCTCGATGACCTCCACCTCCCGGGGTCCCTCGAAGAGCAGCACCCGGTCCACACGCATCCCAGTGGGCTCACACACCTGGTTCATCCCGCAGGAGGGCTGCTGGTTCAGGTGCTCCGAGCTCTCTGCAGCTGCGGGTCTGCGCGTCCTCATCTTTAGTAGGAGAAATTATGTATTGGCGTAAAGGTGCAACTATTACATTGAACTTGCAGTGTATAAGTAGCCTAATTCAAAAAAATGTCCACAATAACTGACGTAACACTGAAATAATGTGACTATAGTGACAACTTTGCTGACGAGCAGCTGTGACCGACAATCACAAAGTTACAGCGCATCCTTGTGGTGACATGGAGGAAGTGTCACAGGCCTTCACTTACTTTCTTGCTCCTGAGAAATTCCAGCATTGAGGGATGTTTTGAATATTCCTGATGTCCAGCTTCATGTTGTGGTCTCGCTGTCCCCCCACAGTGTGACCTGCACACCCCCACATCCACACTGACAGGACTCCCAGAAATATCTGAGGAAGAGGAAACAGAAATTATAATAAATTTCACTGATACATTTTTTTTAAAACTCAAGAAGACACATATATCACTAATATCTTTTGCTTTTGTTAATTTATTGAACAACCAAGTTATAAAATAGGAGAAGACATTTTTTCCAAGTCATTACAGAAGTTTGTAAAGACACACATGTCAAATAAAGCTGCCTACATTCACTAAATGAAGACCAATTCAATTAATTTGTTGCCTCACCTTGTCCAATGTACACAAAGTGGCTCTGTCTCTTGCAGCACACTCTTTGTGCAAACAGGTTTCTGTGATCAATGTGTTTGCTCAACACCCCAGTCACTAGACGGCACAAAACAAACATATATCAGTGAATTAATGTGGCATTACATTATGAAATTTAATGAAAAAAACACAGGAATCATCAAGTTTTGCAGGAATCATTTGTCTTGCAGGCAATAAATAAGTACAAATATCTATAATAAA
Organism: Pseudochromis fuscus; assembly: GCA_900323345.1. NCBI lineage: Eukaryota > Metazoa > Chordata > Actinopteri > Pseudochromidae > Pseudochromis > Pseudochromis fuscus. Next base: position 21,753 of record OOFC01009886.1, read on the forward strand.
TGAGTGGCGAATTTTAGGTTTGTAAGAAAAACTTAAATTTTTGTTTAAATTGAAAGCGAATTAGTTCCACACCCCTGTGCCAGTAAAGCTACTAATGTTTAATAGTTGTACCAGAAGTTATTAGTGTGTTTCAGTGCAGTCGGTAATGAGCTTCTTCTTCATGCTTCACAGCTGCAGCAGAATAGTATAAGCAAACAGTACTTACAGGTCAGGTGGAGGACACACAGGAAGAGAAGGAAAGGTCGAGGTACATCCATGGCTTAAGTCCAAATCTGCTGCTCAGCTGCCAGATCCTGAGTGTCCCTCTGCTCACTGGTGCCTCAGATATTTATATGGGATCAGGCTTCAGGCCCATATGTCACCCAAAAACAAGGCCTTAAAGTGGTGTGGAGTCTGAAAAGTGAGAGCTAATCAAATTTCCATGTTGAATGCCTTTTGTAGGCAGGGGCCACTTCAAAGGAAATCTCTACAGCTTTTCTTGTTTCTGCTACAAGGGGACCCAGCGGCTCGAGTGTGTGTCGACCGGGCCCGAGCTCACCCCAATGAAGGGCTTAAGTAGTCCTGAGCCATTAAAGTGTCGCTCATTCAAAGGCATTAATCATCTTTTATCTCAGGGGGAAGGTGTTTAGCGCCTCGGACTTAAAACAAAACCTGGCCCAAACACATAAACAGGATCAGCATGGGGCCTGAGCCTCCCCTTCAGAAACCTCCAGCACCTTTGTGTTTATTCAACATGACACCAAATGGCCAGACTCCTGAGAGCTGCCCTTCAAATCTCTGCTGCATTTTCTCCTCAGAGAGAGTGGAAAATTCAGATTAAACTTTATATATATTAAACAACTTTACAGACAGACATTATGAGGAATATTTACCAAGAAAATACAATATTGTGAAGAAACATCTCATCAGTTAGTATCTGAAACCAGCAACTTAACACCTTAGCTACATTCTCCTTTCATGTCCTAAAAAGTTCCTTTAATGTTAGGAAAGATTTTTAACCCGTGTTTTAATCCTGGTGTTTCTTTAATTCTCTATTCATATCTTAACAACGTGTTAGTCCTTCTTTGATGTGTTGATGTGATCCCCTCATTTTCACCAGGATCAACGGATCATCGTTCAGGGAGCCCTCAGACACCTTGATTAGGGTAACACCCCGACAGCGGTTTCAGTTGCTGATTACATTCATTAAGTTGCAACAAATCTCATTAAAATTGTCATAATCCTGGTAATTCCCACATGCAGCCGTAGTAATTAGTTGATTTAATTATGCAGGTCACGATATGAAAAAAAAAAAGATACACTGTCATGTTGACAACAGTTGGTGTTTAACTTCGGGAGATGGGAGAGTGGTGTCACAGAAAATGTTGATTTTCAACCTCAGCTGTTGGCAAAAAAAAGAAGAGTAAGTGATAAAAGTGAAAACCTCAGAACAGCTGCTGCACAGTTTGTGGTGAAAGTGTTTTACCAGCTGCTGTTTTCAAGTTCAAGGATCTTTTAGACTGTTGTGTATTTTTTTTTAGAATTGGTGTCAATTATATTGATTTGATGGGAGATAGATTTTTTTTTATACTTTTAACAACTTTCACTCAACTTTCCCATTGTTTTTTTCCAATTAATTATTTTTCTTCAATTCAAAACATTTTTGTACTTAAACAATTACTGCATTGATGTTTAATTCAGAACCTGTAGCAGATATTTTAAATGTAGAACATGCTCATCACATCTGTTTGACCGCGGTCTCTCATCTCCTTCCAGTAAACCTTTCCTCATCAGAGGACTTTACTTGAGTGCTGCACGTGCTGAGGTGATGACAGAGGTTGTGATTGGATTACTGTGTATTGAGTCAGCTGCATCATGAACATGCAGCTTATGCACTTATGACTGCAAGACAATCCCTGTGTCCAGTCTGGGTAGCAGAGGTTGAAGACGAGACATCTGTACAGTTCTGTGGATTGTCTGCAGGTCAAGTGTCTGTCTGGTTTCATGGTCGGCATCTGGGTCACTGTGTTGCTGTGTCGACCAATCAGAAGGCTGCATTCACCCACCCTGTATATTCACTTCCTTTTTCTTTTGCATGAATTAAAGTCAATAAAACTGTTTTTTTTATTGGATTAGGTGGAAAACCAGAAAAAAATCAGCTGTTTGTGAAATAACTGAATAATAAACCATTAATTTGTTTATATTAGAGTATAAACCCCATATAATTGAACTACCAAAGATGCAGTTATAACCTCACCCCAGCACCTTGACATTGTCATATGCACTGCATTGTGTAGGTAATCTCATCAGTGTCTTGTTCAAGGACCTGCATCAGGTGGTATGTGCGTGTCTCGGGGTTAAAGAAGCCTCTAAAGCCTGTCTATTGTCTGTCTGCATGGGAGGAGTCCAATACTTAGGGATTACAGGGCGTTATGTTGTAGTTGTGGATTAAACACTAGGAGACAGCACTGCTACATGAAGTGAGAGGTGTTGCAAAGGAGCACAGCATCTGGACAAGCAGCTGATCATCTGAGAAGGATCAACTGAGAGCTTTGTTTCCCCAATGAGTTTTCCTGACTGTTTTAAATCTGTATTATGTCGTTCAGATTGGTCCAGACAACTTTTTTCTTTCAGTTTTTGTTTTGTGGAAATTTGTAGGTTACCACCAATTTATTTTTCAAAGCCTCTCAGAAGACAGAAAACAAAGAGGAAGGACATACTGGAAGAGGAGTCATGTATTTGAACAACAGAAATAATGCCATCAACACAGAGAGGAGTAAGAAGAACATAAAGGGGAAATCATGTGAGTACAGACACATCACTGAATTAAAATTGGAAGTCATTGTTGTTGCATCCCGAAGTAGGACACCATCTTTTCTCTGCATCAGGGGCTCATTTGAAGACGACTCCACACCAGGAGGAAATCCTCGCTGTGACGTCCTCAAAGGAGACCAGAGGGCCGGAGACCACGGAGACCACGACTGAGGATGAGGAGCTGGTGCAGCGTACAGTGTTTGGAAAGGCCTTGTATGATCTGACCCACTCAGAGAGGGTGATGAATGATCTGATATTTGGACGGCGAGTGGGGCTTTACGAGCTGAGAGGGGAGATCGGCTCCGGCAACTTCTCCCAGGTTAGACTGGGAATCCATGACCTGACTAAAGGTGAGATTTTGAATGATTGTATTGTTTTGAATAGCGGAAATAGTGTTTGATTAATGCCTCACTGTATTTTATGTGTCCTCATAGAAAGAGTAGCTGTGAAAATTCTAGATAAGGTCCGTCTGAGCAAACACTCGCAGACTCTTTTTGCCTCGGAAATCTCTTGCATGGAGAAGCTGGCCCATCCCAACATAGTGCGTCTGTATGAGGTGGTGGAAACATTCAAGCGGCTTTACCTGGTGATGGAGTATGCAAGTGGAGGGGAGCTGTTCTCCCGTATCACCAGCAGGGGGCGCCTGTCAGACCTGGAGAGTAAGCTGGTGTTTTCCCAGGTCCTGTCAGCACTCAGACATATGGTGAGTAGCTTTCAGATAAACACTGTGAGATAACATTTTAGAGCTGTTGAAATAAAACGCAGCTTGAAACTGTTGTACATTGGGTCTAATGAAATAAATCCAATGCATGTACAAAACCCTAACATTTGTCTTTGTTTCCTCCTTTTACAGCATGATAATAATATTGTCCACAGGGACCTGAAGGCGGAGAACGTCTTCTACACCAGCACCTACTGCATTAAAGTGGGTGACTTTGGTTTTAGCACATCTTGCTGCCCCAGCGACGTCTTTCACACGTTCTGTGGCTCTCCACCGTACGCAGCCCCCGAGCTCTTCAAAGAAAAGGGTTACATCGGCCGGTATGCAGATATATGGGCGCTGGGTATTTTGCTTTACTTTATGACGACTGCCACGATGCCGTTTAAAGCTACCAACACAGGCAGGCTGAAGTGTTGTATCCTGCAAGGCTCTTATGTCATCCCCCCCTACGTACCCCAGTCATGCCAGGAGATTATTAAGGGCCTCTTGAGACCAGTTCCTGTGGACCGGCTCACTATGGCCCAGGTTGTGGCCAGTGACTGGATGAGAGGCATTGAATACCCCCAGCCCTACCCAGCCTGTAGCCCCACACCCTCCCACCTAGTTGAGCCCAGCTACGCCCTCACCTCAGACGATCTGAGCGTGATGGCAATGCTGGAGAACCTTGGCATTTCCAAAGTCCATCTTCTCAACAACAACCTAGACTTGACAAGCCCTGTCACCGGGGCATATCGCATCCTGCTGCATCGAGTCCAGAAGAGGAGATCTGTGGAAGCTGTGGGTTACATCCAGACGTGCACCAGAGAGTCCGAACAGAACGGATTCAGATGGAGAGCCGGGTCAGACGGCCTGCTGAACACACGCCACTCTGTGGTCTGTGTCGTCATGTAATCAGATTTCTTCTAAGAAATGGAAAATGTGCTTGTTTGGGCTTTGTCTGAGATAGATAAGAAGCTGGATACAACTTTCATGGCTATCCAGTTAGACTAGCTTAGCATAAAAACTGTAAGAACTGCTGGTCTGTCTCATATACGTTTACATGTATGCAGTTAAACATATATCTCTATTAGCACCTCTAAATTAGCACCACTAATTAGCACGTTTTGTAATTTGTTTACATCATTCACAAACTGCAGTATTAAAACTAAGTTTGTGGTCTGCATATAAAAAACTGACAAAGAAAATGTGATGTCACCTGTTGGTTTGTGCCAGTAATTTGGCATTTGAATGACGCCATGTTGGGTTTTTTTAACCCAGAAATGACCATATTTGGATATGGAGGGAGGAGTGAGGAGGAAGGTCTGACCTTTGAACCTGAGGCCACTGCCCAGTGTGTATTAGACTGAAGTTCACATGTGAATGAGTCTCTAAACCACCTGTCAGTCATTGGAGATGAGACCTGTCAATCAAACTAACCACACTCCTCAAACTAATATCCACTTAATGATGATTTGTCTCAGATGGACCACCACAGATCACGCATAAGAAGAGTTGATTTTAACTAATGAAATCTTGGATTGAAGTTAATTGGAACCAGAGTTTTTTTCGAGCCAGCATCTAGTGGCCATCGACGGCATTGCACTTTTTTGCACTTGAGACCCAGTGCGTTTGTTCTGTAGTGACATGAGGCTGAACATGGTTTCATATTTGATCTGGCTCAGAAAAGGTGGTCTCATCACTGTGGAGGTGAGTAAACACAGGTGCATACTCTGTAACCATACCTGGCAGTCTTATGGGCACTATGATAACATCCAAAGTTTTTATAATGGGAGCAGCATTTAAACCAAGCTGAGCATGAAAGAAGTTTCACATGAGGGCTGACAGTGACCCAGAGGGCTCTGCTGGGGTAAGATAACAGGAATGTGGACGAATCAAAACCACACAAAGATTTTTTTTTTATTTACAAATGAGTGAAATGTCAGAAAATGTGTATTTAATATTTTTGTGAACTTTCTGTGATAAACACAACGATGCACAAACATGTTCACGTTTCTTTCTTGGTTATTTCAAAGAAAAAGTCGATGATTAATATTGTGTGTCACAAAATGTCATCACTGATCTTTTATTCAAAGGATTAATACTTCAGCTATAAAGTTCAGCTACATCTTGCCATGGTACAGGATTTTTAATGTTTTTAATTTAATTTTGACCTCAAAGATGCACCCTGACTCTTGCACATCACCAGCTACGATCATCTCCAGCTCCCCCCACAACTCAATTGCATCTCATATGATTTCTTGTAACCTACATACTTCACAGTGACCTGACTCAGCCGGCCATAAAACACATTTATTGGTAAAGACTGACAGCTCTCACTACAGTTATGATCCTGCTGAATATTTCCGTCACATCGTAGGATTATATATTTGATTTTCTGTATTCACTGCTCCGGGTGATAGCAAGTAGCTGTTGTGACAGGTTTGGGAGTTAGATAATATTAAGGCAATAAATATAATGTCATCTTCAAATAACTTTGTGCTGTGCAATGCTTTACAACCACTTTCAGCTTTCTTTATATTTGTTTCCCTTTTTCAGCTTCATAGAAATCTTGATTTATAATTTTATCAAACTTGTTGATCTTTGGCACCAAACAAACAGGATGAGGTGGCAAAGATACGACAGGAAACATTATCTCAAGCATTTTGTAATACTTTGTTACTTCATTTATTTGTGCTTTCTAGTCTCGTGTGCAAATATCTTTTTTATTCCTGTAATTCATCACATGTAGGAGCACATGAGGTGATTTTTCCACGTATTATTTTCGTGGCATTTCCATTTAATCGAATAAAAAATCAAAAAATGTCCGCTCATGCTGCCAACCAGCCGACTCTTTCTGCCCCAGCATGCAAAAACAAAGAGCGCTGCACATTTGTCAGCTTTGATGCAAACAAGAAGAAACAAAGCCTCAGCACCGCAATCTTTTTTAAGCTGCAACCCAATTCTTTGACCTCTCAGTGTGGTGCATCTATTAGGCAGACTCAGTGCTATTTAGGATGTCCATCACTATTCTGTGTAAGCCATTACTGACTTGATAATTACCGTGTATTTGTCATGCTATCCATCACCTTTGCCTTTGAGCTAAACTGGCATCATATTAAAACAGATGCTGAAAGTGCGTGGATGGAGGATTGTCTGGGTTAAAGCTTGATTGCCCTACTTTAAAACTTGGGAAAAAAAAAAACAATGCTATTAGTCACAGCTCTTTCTCACGTGGACTTAATCTCAAAGGAGCTGACAGAAGCTGAGAAGTAATCACACCTTTCCTTTAATCAACAAACATTTGATAATTAATACAGTTCAGCTCACGGGGCTGAAGGGGAATTTTTTTTTTTCCATCGGGACATGTTTTTAACAAACAGTTTGCAGCCTTGCTGTTTGCAAGAAGAAGAGACGTACCAATGTGTGGAAGTCATCAATCTCCACAGACAGCAAAGTCAAACACGCTGCATTACTCACAGTCAGATTTTATCAGCTGCAAGTCCCGGCAGTTCTGCTGGATGTCCATGGAGACCACAGAGTAACACCATAGATCACTGAGTAAACCCAGCTCTGTGGCAGATCAGATGCTGTTGTAAATCATCACAATCACACAAGTTTTACTCGCGCCAGTTTTTTTTTCTGCTGATTTAGTTTGCACCACACTGCAATATTCAAATCCTGTGTTTTTACAGGCCTAATTTCTGATTTGTTAGCTCTAATTAGTGCTGGATTGTGTGCAAAGCAATTGGAGTGAAAGTTTTAATGCAAATCAATAAGATTATATTAATGGCTAATGTTTACCTCTTCATTTGTTTACTGTACTGCAGCTCAAAATGGGGATTTAAGCTCATCTCAGTTTGCATTGGTCGCGAAACAGAGAAACAAGATTTTTATTTTTTAAATTGCAGGAACAAGAGGATGAAAATGGATGATTGACAACAAACAAGGAAAGGACATGTGAAAAGTAGCTCATATAAACCCTTTATATAACCATATATTTAGTGAAGGTCCAATGTAAAAATTGTTGTAAAAACATGAAGTAGTTCCACCTTGAAAGTCCTGTAAATTGAGACTACCTACAAATCTATTAGTGATATACAATGATGTTGTATTTGTGTTATGTTGATGTGGCAGTACATAAATAACACAACCAGATCCTGTGCAGTCATTTCAGTTAATATTTAGATTTTTACTGCTGCAAATAGTTTGTATTTCTTTGTAAACAATATCTGCTCACTGATTAATTTTCTCATGAATTTGACAGGAAAGCGTCCCTCTTTTTTTTTCATATAACAAGTGAGCGACGAGCAATCAAAATATTTATGCGGTCATAATCATAAAGTTTTACAACACGTGGAGTGAGCCGTGATAAGAACATTTATTGCTTTTATTGGAACACATACACCGTAATAAAACCTGTACAGAAAATTTATGAAAATATAGACATTTAAAAAGTTAGAAATTAACAGAGAGCTCTTTTTCTATTAACCCCATTTATACATTTACAAAAAACATCAACAGTAAAGACATCTGAACACATTATGGAAGAAATAGCTGCTCTAGATGTTACAGTTTTCATTTACACTCCATCCCCATTTATACAATTAAACAGCTTATGGAATATTTAATGTCTTAAAAGGCAAGAGAACAGTCAGCAGTGTTTTCACTGAAGCAGCAATGCATTTAAAGACATATATATATATATCATGTAGTCAGCTGCAGGAGTCCAACCCTGAAGACGTGCTGCTGAAAACCTACACAAGCTTTCAACCTTTAACTTAGTGAAGAGTGAAAGCAAAAGTAATGCTACAAAATCTCTGGCCAACTCCCTCCCTTGTCTTCCAGTAAGACGCTATAAAACTGCCAATTAACCAGCTTGTTGCTTAATGTGACGATGGCAGAGGGTGGAAAGGTGAACACTGGGACACAGGCGGCCGCCCTCAGCCTCTGCTTGAAAACTGTTGATGGTGCTGTGAAGAAGGAAAACAATTCAATATCAGTTCACACTTTCAATCACAATCAAATCCTCTGCTCAGAAATCTATTGATCTTCAGGAATTACCTTGGCCTTCCTGCTCTCAATTCGGGCTCTCTTCATGTCAATCCTCTTCTTCAGCTTTATGACCCACTTCTCTCTGGGGTCTGTGCAGTACATACGTCCCCTCCTCATGATGAGGCTGAAGAGGAAACGATGCAAAGATGGTTAAATTTTCAGCATTAGTTCAGGAGGGTTAATCAGTTTTATAATAGATGCTCTTATTATCATCTGATCTGTGTGTGTGTGTGTGTGTGTGTGTTTATTTACATTGTAGCAGGGATGTTGCAGCCTCCATCCAGCTTCTGCTCTCTGTAGGTCACTGCATGTTTCTGAGCGCTGGGGCTCATTGCTTTCACATATTTCAGACAGCAGTCATCATAGGACACTGAAAGATCCAAAACCACACTGTTATGAAGAATTTAATACAATCTGTGCATCAAAATCAAGCTGCATTGAATGAAGTTAGTCAGTCAAGGCAGGTGATACAATCAAGGAATCCTGAAGCCACTGGAAAAACCAATAAATACTCGGTGTGGCCACATCTACCCACGCAGGTACTTAGGCAATAAACCAGCCTCAGTGCCCTCATTTTATCTCTGTTGTGTGTCCACTGCTCTTTATTGCATGCTGCATATGTGACACTATTTCCAATCACCAGATGCTTTATTGTAGTCTTACCTTGTGTCAGTGCGAGGCAGAGACACGAAAGGATCAGCAGGAAGAACAGCGTACGTTGCATGGTCAAGTCTGCTGTGGCAACTCTGAAAAACCATAATTTTTTTTTAACCTGCAATCAGTCTTATCGCTTATTGCACCTCAGCTCCTCCCATGCCTTTCCCATTCACGCCTGAAACCTTGAACCCGGAGCAAATATTTTTTTTTTACATCGGCTGTCTTTGTGTTGTGTATCTAGCAACTTTAATCTTTTTAACTTAGCAGCTCAATCTGATAAATTAATCTCACGTGCCTTTGAAATATCAACACATTACTCTAAAACACAATTTGATGTCCGTAAATGGTTACTGTGAATCTGCTTTTTTTGGTATATGTATAAAATCTTTCAAAATAAAATCTGCCTTTGGTAAAATCTGTCACATTTACATCATACTGATTTTAAATAATGCATGCTGTCATTGACAAAGTTAACTGAAGTAAAAGTGCTAAAGAACACATTAAGCTAATCTTACATATAATATTTGTGTTTAGAAATCCATGTGAAAACAAAGCAGTATCTTAATTCACAGAGAGTATCTCCTCACCTGTGGAGGTCCAGATGCAGCTTGTAGCTCTCGAGCCTTGTGTCTATTAACCTGCTCAGGCACGGCGCACTTATAAAGCACTCAGGGGCATTTTGCCAGGAGATCGTTTTTCACCTTTGTACTCTTGTACTCAGGCTCATCTTTCTTTCTTTTTTTTCAGTGTTTTGAAGTTTGAGTTCATCATAGGCTGAAAAATGTGTGTGGTGCTCAGTGATGGAAATTTGAGGATTTTTTTCAACATGATTGTGACAGATAATTGACAGTTTGTAATTTTGGAAAAAAAATGTCATGCCAGCAATATGCATGTACTTATATTGTTTTATCTCTTGCTACACACACACACACACATATATATACACACACATATATATATATATATATATATATATAAGTTTAATTAGATTACATAATTGTAATTGGAGTCTGGCCTGTGAGACTCTTAAAGGTTTTAACATCCTGTCTCACTGACAGGAACATATTGAGAAATCGTCAGTCTTCACACAGCAGCTGTTGACTGATGGTGTTAGGTGCACTCAGGCTTACGAACATGTTCTCACGTCTTGTCCAAGGAGTTTTATTGACAAAATCCTTGTGATTAAGAACAGGATTTACCAACTTGGACGTGATAACAGACTTAAACAATCGAACTGTTGTGGGATGAGTCAGCTGGTGAAGCAGCTGAAAAGCATGATCCAGCACACAACATGTTGATGGGCAGTGACAGCTTTGGACCGCTCCAGTTTCCACTGCATGCGAGGAACATGAATATTGATTTCCGGGTAGCGTCAGAATTTTCTGTCAGTATATTTCCACAGATCCCACATGCCTTGTGTCAACACTCCAGGCCTGTGCACTTTGGCTCCTTAATACCTATCAATCATAGTTTTAATACCATAACCTACATGAAAACTGTCTCTAATGGCCACAGTTTAGCATCTTTTACTGCCTACTTCCAGCAAGATAATGCACCGTGTCATGTAAAGAAAGATTAATCACAAACTGCTTCCCTGAACATGACTTTAAGTACAGATGATCTATAGACACGGAGTGAAGTACAGTGGGATGTTGTAGACTGGGAGAGTAGTTCAAACAGCTGTATGTGTGTGTGTGTGTAAATCGGGTGTATTAGCCACAGATGTCTTTGTCAATGAACCACAATTACCATTATATTTTTAAACACTGTATAATTATTGTGATACTACATTAGGTTTTCTTTACAGGAAAGTATTACAAAACATCATTGCTTTAAGGCAGGGGTGTCAAACTCGTGTCATGGAGGGCCGAGACCCTGCAGGTTTTCTTTCAAATCATCTCTCCAGCAGCTGATCTCACTGATGAGCTGCTTCCCTCAAATTGAAGGAGGTGTTCATGATTAAAATCAACTGCTTTGGTGACCAGCTGAAAAGAAAACCTGCAGGGTGTCGGCCTCCATGGCACGAGTTTGACACCCCTGCTCTAAGGGTTCTGGGGCGGCTGCTGCTCAGGTGATGGATGATTGGGGTTTTGATCCTCGGCTCCTCCCGTAAACATATTGAAGTGTCCTCAAGAAAGGCCTCGTCCACACGGAGACAGGTTTCAGTGTAAATGGCAAAGTTTTTTATCGTTTACGCCTTACGTCCACACGGAGACGGAGGTTTGGCAGCTGAAACCGATACTTTTTCAAACTGGGTCCCAGAGTGGGAAAGTCTGAAGACGTCACCCGCTGCGTCTCCATGTGGATGGCAAATACGCATTCTCCTCAAACGCTGCCGCCGTAGCCCCGCCTCTGACCCTTAACTCGCCTGTGCAACCCCGACAACAACAGTAAAAATGGTGGAACACAGCATCACGTTAGTGCTGCAGCAGCTACTGGGCTTATTTTGACTTTTACAGCAAAATCTTCTGAAACTACACAACTACCGTGAGCAACAAGTGTGTGTTGTTGTGGGTGTTGGTTTTACCTCGTACGAGTTTAATGCCCATGCTCCGTGTTACATGAGTGTTGTGTGCATGCTACGTGTCTTCTTCCTTGTTTTGGTGTGTTTCTTTGGCAGCGTTACAGCGCCACATACAGGCCTGGCATATTGACTACAGCGTTTTCGTGTGGACGCAGATATAAATATCCGTTTTCGGGGGAGACGCATTCGTTTCGTCTCCGTGTGCACGGGGCCTAAGACTGAGGCCTAAACTGCTCCCAGTGGTGGTTAGCGCCTTGTATGGCAGCTCAGTAGTCATTTGTGTGTGTGTGTGTGTGTGTGTGTAAGCGCTATTAACTATTAACAACTTCCATTTACGATTTATCTAATTATTAAAAATCAGTCAAAAGTAATACTCTTCTTGTTGTCAAAAACGTCGTAAATTTTTAAATAACCTTTCAATGTCCTAATTTTAATGAAATATCAAAAGTTGTGATTAGCAATATTAAACATTTTTATTTATGAAACCACTCCTCCATCTTTTTTTTTTTTAAAGAGAACTATGCATCATTGGATTCAAACAATATATTACATACCCACACAATATCCGTCTTTTCTTTTCCAGAGAAATCCACCTGAAAGGCTCATCTTACTGCATGATACCTGCTGTGATCTCACTTTGAAGCTTCATCTGATGATATGACGCATGACCACCACGCACACGGAAACAAAATCTCCATTTTAAAGCTTCTCAGTAACTGGTTGTTCTTTTGGTTTCCACAGATTTACATCAACCGGCCAAACAAACTCTGCATTTCAAGAGGAAAACGTTAATTGACGTACAGTATAAAGGTGAAGGTGTTGCTGTTGTTCATTTACCCTTAACTGTGTGGAAATCCCCGACAGGTGTTACGCAAAAGATTTATAAGGCCATTCATAATAATTATGGCGACGTCTCAGGATCAATATAGTTCATCTGGCTGGACAATGAAGATTATGGCATATCTGTGGAAACGAGGAGATTACAAGTCACTGATTCATTAGATATTGCTTGTTAAAGTGATAAAAGTTTGCATATCTAACATTAATGGCATATTGTCTAAACTGAGATGATTGCATGAATTATTTAATGTGATGCATATTATTCACACTTGGACACTTGCGCTATATTTCCCCAATAACTTCATCAGTAAAAACTTGTTTACTCATGCTCCTCAGTGTTCTCGGAAGTGCTTGGCGTAACACGTCCGTTATACAGAATCAGATACGGTGTTTCCTGCTTTTAGTCACACTGACTTCTGACAGCTGAGAAACTTTGCATTAAAAACACTTGTCAGCGTTGCCACGTCGCATGTCGACCCAAAGCTGCTGGGCTGCATTCACCAGGGGTTTTTTGCTGAACGCTACGTGGCAGATATTAATGAGCCCTGAGTGCCTGAGTGGACATCTGATAGCACCGATCACTGTTTATACTCTTTACCAGCAACTCCAGCGAGGCGTTTCATCGGCCCGCTCTTTTCGCTGCCTTCAGGGTAGTGATGCTCACTTTAACTGGGTGTTGTGTGTTACAGGAAGAATCAGATATGTACCTTTTCCCCCAGATGCCACCCAGGCTCTAAAGCAGTAAATATACATTTAGCTTTGCTGTGATTTATTCACACATCGCCTCAGAGTTTTTGTGCAACTCTGGTCTTGCTGTGACTGTTTCCCGCTGCTCAAAAGATCTGAACGTTCATTGGCAAAATAGCCTCGAACTTCACGAGAAAAAACAAAAAAAAAGTTGGCCATGCTGATCTCTATTATTGGTTGCGATTGCACATTTGAAAACGCCTGATGGATTAATGGCAGAAGATGATGGTCCACTGCCAAAGGGGACTTGGATTGAGTCCGTGTGATGATACACTGTGTTGTCTTCAGCATTCCTTTCAGACAACATGATATGTTGTTTTATCCCGTCAGTGTTGCTGTCACTTTAAGCATGCGTATGAAAGGAGACGTCTCCGAGAAGTCATTTATCAGTGAGTCAGAAACTTTACTTTGGCACACAGTACAAATACAGAGAAGCAGTGTAGATGGGACCTGTCTCACATGTTGCACGTTTAATAATGAAACTGATTTAACATTTACTTCTGTTGCAACCGTGCATTTGTAAACTCGAGTTTTGTTTGAAACATGAGGGAAGTCCATTCTTTTGGGGCATGATGTTGGGAAAAAAAGGTCAAGCAGTTGCAAAATCAGCAAATTCTTTCTTTTTGGTGGGAGCATAAATGTTCAAATTCAACTTTCTTTATTGATTTCAAAGGGTTCAGGAGATAAATCTATAGTTTAAATCACGGAGGCATCAATTTAAAAAAAAAAAGTTTATTAAAAGTCCTAATTAAGTGCTATAATTGCTGACCATTCTGTCTCTTAAACGCATGTAATTTGTATTTTAAGTTTATTTTATTTATTTTTATGTGCTGCTGCATTACTGCTTGTTTTATAGATCGGATTTTATTTGTTTTTGATGTACAGCACTTTGGTTACACTGTGGCTAATGTTAAAGTGCTGTATAAATAAAGTTGATTGATTGATTGATTGATTAGAGGTATTATCTTATCACTAGTGTTAAGTACAGGGCCCTGATCTTAACAGGAAGGAAATGTTTAGAGTTATCATGTTAACTAGAAAAGCACTCTGAGAGCGCAGTCCTCCACCAAGCACTGTTAAGGCCAATTGATACTTTCCGCGTCCGCATGTCCACGTTGGTGCACGAGGGTCCGCGTCACGTAAATGTCATGGAAACACGTCAGGAAGCGCTCGAGCGGACAGGCGCGGAGGCGTCCGCAT
>OOFC01009892.1:5114-31883 GCA_900323345.1 Pseudochromis fuscus
AGATGAGAGGATGAGGGAGACGGATGAGCAAGGACAAGCAGAAGATGGGGAAATTAAAGGAGAGAAAGGGTACGGGAAAGTACGGACGCAATTAAAAACTGATTGAAAACTAAAGGTTTGAAGTGAGTAAAGCAAAATGTCACAACATTCAATCTGGTTTTTAAATGCATTTTCTTAACATGCACAGAGTTTTAAAGGAATAGAAAACCCATGGTTACAGAAGCACTGGGACTGTTGTTACAGTACTCGCCGTTGGGACCACAGCAGAGTCTGCAAACAAACTATATTCACTAGAGTCACTTTCTGCCATCTTGCATGCTGTACCCCTCCTGTGCTGAAGAACAAGAGATTCAGCCTTGAGACCATGTGATGTCATCCGTGGCATTCATATTGCCAGACAAAAACACTCACAACTTTTTCATAAATGGCCAAATAGGCTTGAAATATTTCTTATTTCTTATATTGCGAACTATCAACATGAGCTTGTATTTATGTTCTATTTTGCATTTCTTTAAAACATCACCAGAGATATGTTCATCGCAGCTACCCCCAAACTCCTCACTTTTACCAGTATGACCTCATCCTTTAAGCAACACGTTTGCTAGGGAGCATATGGCTGACTCTGTGTGTGTGTGTGTAATGAGCTCATCCTCTCCCCTACTATGTAGCTGTATCTGTATAGGACTGAGGATGTTAAGCAGCAGGGAGAGTCATTGAGATGACACACACACACACACACACACACACAAACACACACACACACAGATCACAACTGCTAACCTGTTTCAGATGGTTCTGCACTTCACATAGTTACACTCACCAGGTAACATTAACACAGCTGCAAATTTCATGCCAACTGGTTCATAATTTAAAAAAAAAAAAAAGTTTTTATGAGACACAGCTTGCTCTATCGAAAATTTAAACATTAAAAAAAAGGATAAATCTAAAGTCACTCGAGACTTTCAAAGAATTGTGTCACATTTCTTTCTCTCACTAGCTGTGAGAACATAAACATCAATTTATATGATGATGTCAAACCTCCTCAGTTGCAGTCATGTAAACGACAATATATAAGATGACCACGATCCACAGAGGAAGGTTTTGCTTTCACTTCAGGTTTTAAGAAAGTTGAAGAAGCCCTTATATAGGTCATGCACTCTAGACCATCCAATGCCTAGAGTTATTTTAATGTCATATTCATAGCAAGGGGCATCTCCGAGTCAACCTGATCAATTCAGTTAGACGTTTAGTCTGCTCTAATTTGACTGATTCACTGTGTCCACTCAGCTGTTAAAAACCAGTATGTACAGCACAGTGCTGCTACATACATACCACAGAGGTCATACATGTATCCATAGACTATTGGACATGGTTTGCATCACCAGCTGTGACCATTGGTGTGTGTGTGTGTGTGTGTGTTCGGACCCTGTGGTCTTGAGGCGACTCAGAGCAGTAACAAAGACAGAGGGCCGTAGAGATTTAGGGCGAGGTGCCAAGGAAGTCAAGGAGAAATGTGTGTGCAAGCTCACACACACGCCCACCCACCCACACACACACACACACATCCATACATACACACACCTAGTCGCCTGATCTTAGGGGACATCTGCTCTGGTCCGGGTCACTGGCAACGAGCGCTTGGTTGGGCTCAAAAGTATCACCACGGCAACTGCAGCGCATAATCCCGTTCCATCTCATCCCACCCAGGAACTGTGCGCGACGTGATTGGCCCGTTCCCCCCGGGGCGCTGAGGCGGCGACTCAGGCGCTGTCCGCTTACTCGCTGTGTCAGCTATTGCTCTGAGTCTGTGGGCAGGGAGCGAGTAGCGTATTAAAGGAGCGTTTGGCGCATTTTGGCAGGAGACGGTGTGAATTATGCAGACGCACCCCTACTGTGTGTGTGTGTGTGTGTGCGTGCATTGATTGCCAGTGTGAGTCCCTCATGACGAACAGCATGGGGAGAACAAGGTACTCCAAGCAGATACAGTTTTCTTTGTCTCACTTTACCCATTTTAAAAGTTTAAGTCTTTGTTGTATTGACTTATATTGTGATATATGGATAAAAACAGTACGTTTACATGCACAATGTAAATGGGCTTTTCATAAGATCAGTAGTAGCACTGTACAGTATAACATTTGTTAATGCTTTTAGTATTTTAGTTGTTATTACTTCCTCGTCTTTGTTTTAAAATGTCTGTTTCTTTCTTCGTAATGTTCCTGTTAAATATTCTTTGAAGTGCCTATAAGCAGATTGAAATATACTACACTAAAGGGGACATACTATGCAAAATCCACTTTTTAAAGTCTTTTATATGAACTGTTTGGTATGTGACTTACCTCCAAGTCCACTGACTGTGAGATTGTAAAACCATGTCATTGTTGCCTGAGCTGCTTGAAGAGAAATACCTGTGGTAAAATGAGCCAATCAGGATTCAGATATATTGTGACGTAGACCTTGGAGCAGATAGCGTCTGACAGGGTCTGACAGACGCTGCCTTAGCAAATCCCTCCACAGTACCCCACATGGTCTCACACAGCATCAGAAGTGTAGGATCCACCTTCTTGGATTTCTCCGTTACAACAGAAGTTTGGCCGTGACATGAGTGCACCCAAAACTCGGCTTTAGGTTGTAAAACCCACACATTTCGTAGGAGTGGAGTGGATTCGTCTTACTTTCGATTACTTGCGTTGCGTTGTTTCCTGGTTACAGCGACGGCGTCATTATGTCAGTGCAGAGCAATGGAGGGGAGGGCCTTAAAGCGACAGGCACTGAAAACAGACCTCTCGTAGTGGATTTGACACAGAGTGTTTTTGAGGCAGACTAAAATACAGGATCAAAGTGGAGTTTCACCAAGAAACTTCACAGACATGTTCTGGGGCCTATAAGACTTATTTAAACTGCCCTGAAACCAGTATAATTTAATCTATGTGTAATATATATTCTCTTTTAAGACACTGTGGTCAGATACCTTGTATGTGCAAACATACTAGGCCATTAAAGCTGATTCTAATTGTCGAATAATCCTAAATAATCAAAATAACCATAAAACTCTTTGATTTTTACCATTTCTTCCCATTCAACTGTTACTAACATTAGCTTTTTATCTACTTCTCATTCATGTGACAGTCTAATGGCTTTGAATCCAGTTGTCTACCTCAACACATTGCTCTCACAACCCTCCACCTCCATCACTATCTGGCTTTGTTTTGCTGAAGAATACCACAATGCTGTTGCATACAAACACAGCCTGAATTAAAACACAACTGACAGTTTGCATCCAGTTTCATTGCCCCTCCTCTATCCTCCTCCCACGATTCCTCCCTCGCTCACAGGCCTCCCCCTCTTCCATCCTGCCCTCCCTCTCTCACTCCAGCTGTCAGGAGGCTTCATTATTAAAGATTTATGGCAGAGTCTGGGCAGCTCTTCCAAAAGCTTTTGTCAGACAGACCGAGTGGTTCAAATCGCGCTGCAACTAACTAGAGGTGACACAGAGACTTGCGTCGATCCGCATGCATGCATTCAAACACATGCACGATTTCCCTGTGGTTTGATACACTATTTTACTTTTTAATTCAAATCACTTTAATAAACTGGATTTGTGATGTCTCTCTTCATTTCTAATAATAAGTATGGGTGAAATATCTTACCAGTGCACACCCTGCCGGTGACCTCTTCACCCTGTGTGTATGATGAATGTTGTAAACATTCAACACTCAACAAGGTATTTATAAATCCCTACTTTTGACAAGGTTGTGCTGTTTGACTTTAGAAGTCACGGTGACCTTTTTCCTTACAAAAGCTGTTATGAATTTCTTATGATGTGTTTTATCAGCATGTTATTCATACTTGACAGGATTTGACACTACACTGGTTTACCATTATCCCCATCACAGTCATCTGTCTGCCAGTCTGTGTCTTCAATAGTATGTAAAGATGGATGTAGCACAGTGTGATGTTACCCAATGGTTTGTGGATTAGCAATTTGAAGCCCAGAGTTTGGCAAATGACCATTATCATCTTGTTTTTTTGGGGCCAAAAATGACCATATTTGGGTAAGAGGTGGAGCTGGGGAGCAGTGAGGGGGAAGCTGTAGACAGTCTGAGGCAGTCTATGAGGGTCAAACTGGCCACGCCCTGAATCTACCTCTTTTTAGGACCCAATATTGAGTTATTTTTAAGGGACAACAGGACACTGATAAGAGGTAGTGACTTTAGCTAATGGCATGAGTATGACTTGTGGTGAAAAACACATTGATCTAATATTTCATGAGTGAATTTGAGGCCAGATTTTATTTTTTATTTTATTCAGCAGCCTTTAGGAGTCCTTTTTCTGCATCGGGTTCAGTGTTCGACAGTTTTTGTCTCACTTTTGGCCCTCATCAGGAGGTGGAAGTATGGGATGCAATTTTTACTGTTCACCATAACTCAATAATCAATTCTTGAATTATTCCTACTTCTCTGAGACATAAACTAATCATTTATCTTGCCATCTGAATTTGCACCATGGGATTTTTTTGGTGTGTAAATCACCTCCCCAGTCACATTTTAGGAAAGAATAACTTGCATACCTCTGGGAGAAAACAAATGAAGTTCTCCTTGGAGCAGGAATCTTCTTCAACCAGCGTCCTGTTATCAGCCTGACTCATGGAGATGTATCGGTACCAGGGCAGAACACTTTAGAGGGATGTTTTGTGGCTCTCTCATCTTTCTAAAGATAATAATAAAATCCAGTCAGCCTTCCCTGATTTACTTATCCTCTTAAGTACTCTAATGGTTTGATGGCTTGAAGAATGAGTACTCAGAATTTGCTTTTCATACAGGAAGAGAAAAGGTGTTCAGAATTTGAGGGCACATGTTATTTGATACAGGGTTGCAGATGGGCTGTATCACTGAAGGACATTAGTGTGTGTGTGTGTGTGTGTGTGTGAGTGTGAGAGAGAGGGAGAAAGAGTGTTTCAGGCTCATAAATCCATTATATTTTCATTAATGGCTTAGCAAAACAGATTAACTGTCATTAAATATTAGTATTACAATTAGTCTACTTTAGGACTTCCTATTTTACATGCACACAGATGGTCAAGGGGAAAGGTCCGTACCAAATCTTTCATTAAGTGGTCAGTCCAGAGCCATTACAGTTTAAGACTGACCTAAACTCGATTCTTCAAACTATAGTTTATTCCTCTTGTCAAGTCAAAAACTGGAATTGTCTAAACTTTTAGTGCAGAGATGCCATGCACTAAAGTTCTCATCTATGTTTTTTTCTGCTTTTATTTGAACAGAAAAGCCCAGGAAGGGCAGAAGAAGGTGGTAGTAGCAGGTTGCGTTCCCCAGGCCCAGCCACGGATGGACTACCTCAAAGGTCTCAGCATCATTGGGGTATGTGTAGTTAACATGTGGATGATGTGGGGTTGTGTTCGTACAACATGCACTGTATGTCTGCCTGTGTCCGTTTGTCTATTTCTGTGTCTAATGAACTTGAATTTGAGCATCCTCATGAAGACCTGAAGACACACCCTAATGTGTTTGAGACTCCAGCTCAAGTCTGGTCTCACTTGAGGCCTGACCTGTCCGTCAAACTAACCACGCCCCTAAACTTCCTCATTTTGAAACCTGCTATCTACTCAGCAAAGAATCTTTTTTTAGATGGACCATGTAATCACTAATAAGAAGAGTTGTCTTTAGCTAGTCACATCAGAATGACGTGGGGAAAAAAAAATATTGACTGAGTACTTTATGGTTGAAAATGAGGATTTTCAAATTGAAGTTAATTGGAGCCACCATCCAAAAAATTCAGTAGCCATCGGGAGTATTGCACTTTTTTCCACCTGTGCTTACACTGTATTACTCATAGAAATGTTTTACCATGTTATATATGCATGCATGCTGTTGTTACGTGCTCACAAGGAACCAGAATTGATTGTTTAAATTTCTTCTGAAAACCGTTATCTTAATTTCACATATAGTTGAAATAATTTGTTTGTGTGGAAAAACCAAACTGCCACGTTAAAAATAGAGCTTAATCAAACAGCCCAATATCCAGTCTTGATTACTGCCACTGTCTTGAAAGTAATAGGTTGGTAGTGGGAGGGTGGCTGAACTGTTACATTAAATATCCTTTACCATTAATAATGTTATTCCATTTAAGTAAACATGCCAGTGTGTAACATAATTACATTCAAATAAAGTGGCATGTATGTATAATATAATTACATTCAGATAAACAGGCTTGTGTGTGTAATAGCCTCCAGGGTGAGGCAGAAACAGCTGGGAAGTTTACCACTGCCGGTCCTTTCATTGTCATGAGTCGATTGGATTATGCATTGATACACACACACACATGCATGCATGCACACGCACACACTAAAAGATGCATGTATGCATGAACAGGCAAACGTAGTAACAAACACAGACAGCGACATATAAGAATGCACATACTCCCCCTTGTGTACCCTTGGTAGTTACAATCAACCACGTAATGACAGTGGCAGTTGGTGGGTAATGCAAATCAGATGCAAATAGCACACAGAGAATTTGTATATAGTGATTGCACTAACGGCTAGATAAGAGGTGTGGAGTAAAAAAAAAAGAAAAAGTGCTTCCTGTTGAATTCATTTTGCTTAATTGACCTGTGTGTGTGTTTGTGTGTGAGCTTTTGTATGTCTGTTGTTTTCTTTTCCAGTGTGAGGTCGCTGTGAACTGAATGACAGTGTATTATGTGTAAGGTACACAGACAGTCACGCAAGCGCCCAGTGTTTTCTGTCTCTGAACTAGACCTGTCACATCCTGTATCTGACACACACACACACACAACACTCGCTAAGCAATAACACAACCACAGTGGATAAGCAGGAGCTGTCACACATCGGTGGGCAACATTAGCGAATAGTGTGGACCTAGTATATGTACTTTTTTTTAATACTTTAGACCAATCATTGAATATCGTATGGACCTCACATTACTGCTTTGAGGTTTATGTTTTCACAAACACACAAACAGCAGAAATAACAGGTTGCAAATAATGTAAATAATAATGTAAGGGTGTTTGTTTGACTTTTCTCTGACCCATAGTGTTAGTGTTGCTCAGCCCATCTGTTGAAACATTACCACTGAAGCTCCTTTCTTTGTGAGATAGCCTTTGTAAATGTGTGTTTACATGGTGTACAGCAGACATTTTGCTGCTCTGCACATGCACCACCTCACCTTTTGGCAAACTTTCCAAGACTAATTTTAAAGAGCACATATCTGTTTTTTTTTTCTCAACATATTTTGTTTAATTTCAAAATCAAACATTTTTTTTAATGAATACAAAGCAGGATTTGAATACAGCCAGAGTTGAAAAGTGAGGTCTGAATTCAAAAGTAAAAGACTTATTGTAAGTAGGAACGCCCGCTGCTGCCATGAATGGACCCAGATTGCCTGGCCATTATGAGAAAATAGGCTTTATTTCAGTGTGTAACATGCATGTAACTACTGCCCTCAAAGCACAGTGTGCGTCTGTGTGAGTGTGTTTGAAAGGAGGGGTTGCTCAGAGAAATGGACCCGGAGGCACTGACAGCCGGCGCCAAGGGCTGAAGCAGACCTGCAGGAATAGAGAAAGTGAGAAAATTAGAGGTGAAAGGGATGCTGGGAGGAAAGAAAGGAGAAATAATGGGAGGAGAAGTTATTAAGTTTCAAACCCCCTCTTCCTTAGTTCGCTGTCTGTACCTCTCTGTCCTTCCTCATCATTTCTGTGGGATGGTAGATTAGTGAAATGAGTGCTGTTCTCATTAAACTCTTCTGGCTCTTTTAGTGTCCAGCTCAACCTCCTAATAGTCTGGCTGCTATTAAAGTGTGACCAACGGGGCCTGACTTTTTTTTTTTTTTTTTTTTTAACATGAATTAAAGGTGGCAGAGCTGCAGGATTTGAAGCAATGAGTAGAATATCTCTCTCACTTTATCATAACATGGGTAATTTTCTCATAATCACATGTATCATTGCTTAATTTTTACCTGTATGATCATATGTGTGCCACTTTCTCCACTTCTTTCTATTTTCTGCCCCTTGGTTTTCATCCATTAAACCCCACCTCAGACTGAGTCTCTGTCAATACATTAAATACACTGTGCTGGTCCACACACACACACACACACACACTGAGTGGCATTTAGGAAATCCATTTCACTTAATCCTTACTGGAGAAGGCTCACTATGATTATATCTTTTTTTTTTTGCACTTGTTTGTCTGTGTGCTTATTGCCTTTGTGTATATTTACATGCCCGCCTTGTTTAAACGTGGATCAGTATTATGTGTGTTTGTGGGCTGTCAATACCAGGCCTCTGTTTGACTGTGTGGTTTGTCAGCATCGATACACTTTTCCCATGTGTGTCTGCATTTCAGGTCCAACAGATTGATCGAGTGGTGGAAGTAGTGGACGAGGCCGTTAAAGGTATTTTCATGCACAAAAACACACACACACACACAAGTTCACACACAGGAACTTGTATGAGTGAGCGAGCAGCAAAGCATTGATCAAGTAATGAACGAATGAGAGTGCTTTTATTGTTGGAACAGGAAATTAACTTTTGGAGCTTCAGTTCCATGAATGATTTATTTTCTTAAAGCAGTCTGTCCACGTATTGATGAAATGTATTGACCAGAATTACTTCATACTTGTGTTTTTTTACATATACCTATGTGTATTTCTTCCCACATTGAACATTAGTCTGTTTATTTAAAAGCAAAGTGATTCGTTTGTTGTCCTCTGTGTTTTGCTTGTCTGAGCTGCTTGTTAAGCTTAAGTCCTCTCCTGTCTGTCTCGCTGACAAACTCACATGGCAGTGATTAGATCATCCATTTAAACTGCTAGTGAACCACCGCTCTTAACTGTTTAATGAAGGTCAGGGAGAGTTTACAGTGTGAGAGTGTCCAGTCAAGCTGTCATACACCCCCAGCTGTTCTCTAATAAAGAACAGATTGAGTTTACACTGCTTGTGTGTGTGTGTGACTACTTTGCACTGCAGGCCTCATTCTAATGAAGGACAGCTGAACTAAGGCTTAATTTTACAATGTGTCATCAACCCTAAATCGTCTGGCTGTACACAAGCTCCCACTCACACATGCTCGCTGTGACTTTTATTTCCCCCCTTTCTTCTCTATGATTTGCTCATTCTTTCCTTTTTCTTCCTTTTCCTTCTCCCACTCATTCTTCAGCATCTTTTGATCTCTCTTTTTTCCACCCCCTCCTCTTCTCGCTGCCCTGTTCCTTCTCTTCTGCCCTTCTTCCCTCCCACCATCGCCCCCTCCATAGAAACTAATTTCCCCAGTATCATTACAGTTCTTTATGACCTCGTATAAACTGAGAGCTGTTATTTCGTCTCGGAGGCCTGGGCATAAACCTTTAAGCTCGGGGATTTGCCTTTCGTAATGGCTACTAAAATACTTACTTCAATGAACTGCTAATAGATGCAAGTCTTCGCTGTTCCAAAATTGCTTGCAGGTCTGTTTTCCACATGACAAGAAGCACCAGTGTGCTTTTATGAACTTGGTTCCTGAGGTGTGAGACTATCTGCTCTGTTCGGATCCTGGCTTAGAAAGAACTTAACATCTGTCAGTCCATACGGACGCCTCACTACTGTAAAACTGCTTTTAATCATACTGCATCCACGTGATATAAAGCTCAAGTTACTGTCCGTTGTAAATGACAGGGCACATTTTTATCCCTCAGCGTTATCTCAGGTTGGCTTAGCGAGTGTGTACTCTCTTAAGTTATGCAGCCACACACATCACAGGTACTGACCAGCCTTGTGTTGCTTGCCATTGTGCAGCGTCAGTGATTTACTGAATGTTGTTGTTACTGTCATTGCAAGCTTATTTGTCCAAATCATATTTTCCAGCTGTGCCAGATGTTGATTTTTCTCGCCAACAACAAACACAGCTTTGACTCTATCCTGGATTCAGAGCCTGCTGGCAGATCTTTTTATTTATTTATTTTTCAAATATTGATGACACTCATGGATGCACCTTTTTACAAATAAAAATAAATACTTAAATATAGAGTAAATACATTGCAGATTTATGCATTTTTGTTCAAGAATAAGTCCATGTAAGCCTCAGCCCACACAAGTAGCAGGTTTTATCTGCGTTTTCACTCTCAGTTTGATCTTTGCATTATTAACAAATATCCAGTGTTGTATATAGAGCTTTTTAATGGGTCTTCACTGACATGCCAGTATTAACCCTGTCTCTCTGAAAAGATAGCCTTGAATGATACCTTTTTACCTGATTTTCTTTTATCGCTTCAGTGTGTGCATGTTTGATAGAAATGGGGCAGAACAGGCCAATATATGTATTTAGCTACAGATCAGAGGCTGTATGGCATCCACATAACCTTGTGATCCTTATTTCACCAGTATAAACAAACCGTTTGTCTGTATGAGGGCTGAAAAAACAGATAGCTGGAGTATGGAAATGTGGCTAAACAGACAGGAGGGAGAGGAAATGAAGAACAGGTACCAAGAGACAAGTGAACACATCTGAAGCTATTCTGAGTAATGGTGTCTAATAGAAGTGACTAAAGAAAACTCTGCAGAGGAGCTTGCCCTTGTCGGCATGAAAGCCTCATGTATGACTTTTGAAATGTTTGCATTAAGGTGCACTGCGCCTATCAACACATTTTGTATGAAATATTCCCCATCTAACTGACACTGGCAGGAAAAAGAAACACCATTTCAGAACCACTCATACATATGTAATAAACAGTCATATTGGAAGGATAAATGACAAACCCCGCGGCCCTCTCTCCGATCCTCCTCATCTGCCACCTCTGTCCCCTCTTTTCAATATGTTCTCACCCCCCCACACACCCACATCCCGCCTGCTGCTTTACAATCAAACCAGAGAGCACAACAAGGCCCACCACTTATGAGACATCAGACACAGGTCAGCAGGTCATCCTTTTAGCTTTCTACCTCTCACCCAGCCATCCATCTGGCTATCCTATACATCTTTCATTGGTCATCTATTTTTTTTCTATCATCATCCAAGCTTCCACCTCTCCATCCATCTACCCTTGGCTTTTTCCCCCAGGATGTTTTACTGGGCTGTTATGAGTGGATAGAAGGATTTACGTCGGTTCGTATTTATGACGGAGAGAAAAGAACAAAGGCGGGTCGGGAAAAAGTGCAGGAGGGAGAGGAGGAGGGAGGAAAATGTGCTATGTCGGCCCGTGTGTCTACGTGGGGTTGCCCATCACAGCAGTTGGCCTCTCTAAACTCTGTAATTGAGATGACAAATAGGAAAGCATCCTTTGGTTTTCTTCAGCAACTCATGTTAGGTATTTTATCTCTTGCTTCCCATTCATGGTCCCCTCGGCCCTGAAATTGAATTTGGCTTTGGGTACATTCCTGGAGTGATTCCATGCTGGCAGCAAGATTATTTCTTGAGTCTTTGGTGGCTGTTACATTGACAGGGATCCTGTGTAGTTTTACAGGGGGGAAGAAGAAAGAAATTGTCGGGGAATGACAATTTCCAAGTTTTATTAGAATGGACAAGCTCATAATTGGGAAAAAAACATCTGGAAATCCAGCACCATACTGGTAATTGCTTCCTCCTGACAAGTCTGTGTATGCAATTATGTATTTTAATTTTATTTTCCCACCATGCAGAAACAAATGTGCAACGTGAACTGGGGGGAAAAAAAATGAAAACATGGGATTTCAAAAACAGGTTTAACCACAAAGCTGCGCCAATGGGCAGGAAGCTAAATTACTGTTGTGCCGCAAATGTTTCAATGTCCGTTGGTAAGCCGCAACACGGAGGCCATTATGATTATCTTGCTTTGTGTGCAGAAAAGAAATTCATAAATAAAAAAAAAAATACTTCCAACAGTAAGAGTTATTGGTGCACCATTTGTCGGATTTTAATATTTTTTATTCATGGTGGCTAAGTTAATGTCAAGTGATTTATAAAAGGCGGTTTAATCAGTTTTTCCTTAAGACCTTAAACTATTCTAATTGAGAACAAAAGACCTTATAGACCTTTTGATCTTGTGTCATTATCAGTGGTATTTTTGAATGCCACCATCTTTCATACAGAACATTTGTTGAATGAACTTCTGATGAAAAGTTTAAAGCAGCAATAGAGGACAAGGTGAAAGTATGAATCTGTTAAAGCAAGTGTTGATATATGGATGAATTTGTTGAATGAGCAGATGAAAGCACGGTTACAGAGGTAATAATATTAGAACACGCAGGACTTTTTAATCCTTGTTTCACGACCGAAGGCGGACGCACAGATCAAGAGGGAAAGTTATGGCCAAATTTGCTCCAAGTCCCAGTTGTTTTCCACGAGGGAAGTTTTCTCATTTCCTCGCTTGTACTGGGATATTACGACCGGTCACGCCTCACCGATTGGCTCTTTGTCCTCCTCTGGGGCGGATTGTCATTTTTATCTACCAATTGATAGCCACGCTTCCTGCCCTGAACCCACCCTCCCTGGAGACCCTTGTAAAGCGGATGAAAACAGGAAGACAATTCCATCCCTCAGCGCCTCCATCTCACACACCTCTAGCTGGTAGCCTATTAGATGGTTAGAGAGAAGAGGAGAGACCGCTGCATCCCATTTCCACACATCAAAGGATGGACATTACTAGCTATTAATCATTAGACTGGGCTGTGGGTTTTCATTTGCTTCTGTAACACTGTGATATCCACTAATACTTTTACACTTGTTACCGTGTGCAGTTGATGAAAGATCGGAGTAAAAGAGCCTCTTTTATTCAGACGATTCCCCTTTCTCTAACTCTCCTTTACTGTTTCCACCTCTATTAACTATTATTAGTGGAATTTACTAAAGCAGCAATACTTTGTATAGTAATATTTAGCCTTCATGATTTTTAGGTGCATCACCCAGCTCAGATGAAACTATTATGCCATTTTCTTTGATCTCAATTCATACTTTTTATAATGGCATGTCTGCTTCCTGGAGGTCAATATTGCATTATTAAAAGGTGGATTTTCCTCCACATTGTGTTTGCACGTGAAAAGTCGCATGTTAAAAGGATTGCGAGTGTGTGTATATGAGTACAGACTAAACAGAGAGGTCAAAGGGCAAACTTGTTTTTTCAGATTTTTATATCCATCCTGCAGTTTATTCAGTTGAGCAGTTAAACATATTAGTCAGTATAGAAGTTACAGTTTGTCATGTGTGCAACAAACTAACAAGTAACAGAAAAAGTGACACTCACAGTCAGTGGATTACTATGAGAAGGGATATGCTGTGATGTAATATTTGTTTGTTGTTTTCAGGCCACTCTGTTCGTCTGCTCGGTCAAAAGAAAGATGGAGGCCGGAGGCTTGGAGGAGCCAGATTGGATCTGCCCAAGATCAGGAAGAACCCTCTCATTGAAATCATCTCCATTAACACCGGGTAGGACACAGCCGCACAAACAGAGAACACCACTCATAAAATATTCAGCCTTAACTGAATTCAATTTCACTGCTTTACGGCTGTCCCGGTTTACTGTGTGTGTGTGTGTGTGTTTGCTCTCTCTCCTTCTCTTTGCACAACCACTTAAACAGAGCCCCTCTGTGCTTCTAATTTTATCGATTCACATGGTTTGCTTTGGATGCGTGTGTGTAGAGGTGCAGGCGTGTGTGCGTGCATATAGCGCTGTTTGTCAAATGTAAATGTAAATTGAAAGCCAACAGGTGCCTGACCTTTTTTCTATTATAAAAGCAGGGAAAATAACTGGCAGCATGTTCAGAAATACTTCTGCTTTGTGTGCTTTTGTTATATTTTACAATACATCTAAACACTAATGCCAGTAAAACAGCTTTTTATAGTGTAGGAAGCTAGAAAAATGTAGATTATGTACATAAATACTAGCGAGACTTGACCACTTTCACGTGTTTAGATGCACAAACACAGACACATTCGCCGTACAGCCACATTTTTATGGGCTAATTTCTTGTTGTTTACAGATATGTGAGTCTCCTCTAACCCGTGTGCGGTATTCTCAGTGGGCTAGTTAAAAAGGGGTTACGACAGACTAATTCCACTGTGCTGGACCTCCACTGATGATAACCCATCAGTCATCCTATTGCAGGTCTTCCGGGTCTATATATTAATGGCTGTGACTCACAAAGCAAGGAAGTAAACAGCTTGAGGACAAAGCACTAGTCTTGTTTAAGAGTAGAGTTTTTTTTATTTTACATAAAGACCTATTTGTTCTTCTACACATGTGTTCAAGCTATTTGGCTTTTGAACAAGTTATCAAGAAAACAAGCTTAATCTGTGTCTCATCACCATCAAGATGTTGTAAGCTTTACATAGTCAGTAATACATCATCTTGTTTGAGCTGGTTGTGTTTACATCTGTTGGTTGATGTCTATCACCTGTGGTTTGGCCATGACCTATTATTTATTACTGCTATATTACCAGAGCAGGCTTTGTTTTTTTTTATGATTATTTTGGGTCTTCTAGTGATGCAGTGGATACATTATGATGCTTTGTGATGACACCATCATCATACTTCACATTGCAGCTATAAATGTCATCCATTTACATCTGTATACTCGTTATAGCCTACCTCTGTACGTAAAAATATTGTTTGGAAACACTCACAAACGTCCGTCATAAACAGAAAATGTAGCTCACGCATTATGTGTTTTTATATCGACCTCGTATTTCATGAAAATGTTGTAAACCTGTGGATTTGAACCTTGTTTAGTAGGTGAGATAAAAGGTTCTGCGATGTGTTAACAGGTGTTTCATTTGTTCCTTCTTTTCTTTTCTGGTGATTTTTTTGTTCTTGCACATGTGAGCAGCTCAAGTAAAAGTAAAATACAACAAATTCTGTTTTATACACTCAGATGTGTGTATATGTAACAATATTATCTGTATCACTGATGTTGCTCGTAGTCCATTAATTTAATTTCATGCTGTTTTCCTGAACAGCTGATGGTGTTTTAGATGTTTGTAGCCTGCAGAGCTCAGTGGTTTAATTTCCAGTCTAAAGCTTCTTAGATTGCATTTGATCTAATACGACTAGAAACTGTAACTCCAGCCGGTTCAGCCACCAGATCAGTTGACCCTTTTGGTCAAATGTAGCGTTTGAAATTAGATGCATGTGTGCAGGGTGGCTGACAACTGACTTCACTGTTCCCCTGTTGCTTAGTCTTGATCACTATGGTTCAGTCTTAGTTTAATTGCTCTACTAAACATTTACAATCTCTGTTTTTGGCCCTTTAACTGGCTCTGGGTGTCTTGCTGTTATAGTTGTTGTTAAATATTAATATAAAACCGTCTTGCTTTTTGTGCTTATGTACCAACCAGATTTCCACTTCTATTCTGTTGGCTCATGTTAGACCTTCAAGGCCGCATGAATGTATTTTTGCATGTCTTCTGTTTTGTGTTGTGGTGTGAGGGTGCAGATGTCAGTCTCTTGCCAGCCTCCCTCCAGCAGGGGGTCTGTATCTGATCCAGATGATCTCGTTGTTTTTCAAAAGGGTCAGACTGGCTGCGAATAAATCCTCTTGTTTTTACTCTTTCGACTGGAACTCTTTGAGCAGAACAGTGGATTACACTGATATTTGACTGGGTGAATTCACCGCTGACCAAATCTCTTCCAAATAACACTTCTGTTGCTGAAAATCCAAGCTTAACAGGAGCTTTTGTTTGTGCTGTTTTTTTGTTGCTCTCACTACATTGACACGGTGTCTTAATGTGTATTTTGAGGTAAAAACGAGAGAGAATGTGTCCTCTATGCGTGCTGTTGTTAGATGATCTGTTTTAAATAGTGCTCTGAGGTAGTGGTGACATCACTGGTGACATTTGTCAGCTGATGAAACAGAGAGATCCTTGTGCCACACACAGGCCCTCACATGCACAGCATCACTTGTAGTTTTTTCTCCAAACTGCTCCTGCGTCAAAGAGAACATTTGAAACCATCAATTAGTTGTGTGTGTGTGTGTGTGTGTGTGTGTGTGTGTGTGTGGCCTTTAATGTCTCCAGTTTGTTGCCAATTTGTCTTTTGGTATGAACATGTGGGATGCATCCGCTGAAATTCTCTTTCTCCTGTTTTCTTGCCAAATGTCAGGCTGATGTCATGCTTCAGGGTGGAGTACCTCCACAGGACGGCAAATCCTTGAAGAGTCTTCAATCTCAAATAATTTCAGGATATAAAAAGGTTAACATGTTTTAAATGCGATTAAAATACACTTTTTTTTACAGCCTAGAGATTTCTTCTTTGACTTATGCTAATGCTATTTTGAATTTTTTAAAAAAAATCTTTAAATGTGGCTCTGAAACAAGCAGTTTCTTTTCTTGCTGAAGAGATTTTCTGAGAAAACCTCTCATATCTTTATTATTTCATGGCATTTCTATCCTTCATCTTGCCCGTAGACTTTTCGACTAAACAGTGATCACATCAGCGGTAATATTCTTAGATAAAAACCATTTCTTCTTTCAAATTACTCTGCACACAGTAATTTCAGTCTGCGTCTGAACCCCCTGTACCATCCCCTTCAGTTTATTAGTGCCAATCCTCACAACAGCCTGGCATAGTGTCTCACCTGGGACCACCTATGAAAATTTAATTTTGCGTTAAAATTGATTCACAATATTAGTTTCATTAAGTTGCATATTAATTTCATTTGTGCCTATTAAATCCAAATTAAATTGCCTTTTTTTCACCAAGTTAATTTCATCCCCATCAGAAGATATATTCAATGTAGTCCAGCTCGGCCTTAAATAGCCTCCAGCTTTATGAAAATATGAAAGGAACATTGTCAGGTTTCTTCAGGGCCATTAGCACAGTTATTTTAAGCTGTCTTTACTTGATACGTAAAGGAACAAAGGCCCTGAATGTTGCTTTAAAATATCCTAATGAACTCTGTGTGTATACTTAGTTGTAGGTTTTATTTGCGGATACACTTTTATCATGAAATGTCATGCTAGATTTTTTAATAGGTCACAATCAGTCAATTCTGAGTTTAATTTGCTCCAACAGGCTTGGTCTCTAAATTGTAGTTATATTCAACCAATTTCAAATAGTTATTTTTCCCTCTGCCAAGTAATTTATTATTTTTGTTAGCAATTACCGTATTTTATGGACTATAAGCCCCTACTTTTTTCCGATGCTTTGAACCCTGTGGATTAAACACCGGTGTGGCTCATGTATCGGCGGCACCAAGCTCGTTGGCTTTTTACAAGCTAGCAAGCTCCGCGCCGCCGATACATTTAACCTAGTCACATCAGACCCGGTCAGAGTGGACCACATGAAATTGTGGCTTATAGAAAGGTGCGCTCAATAGTCTGGAAAATACGGTACACTTCTGAATAGGTCTTTATGAATTTATCTTGAGAGGTAAGTATTATCTAAGTAATAAATGATTGCATTTTAGGCAAGATCAAGAGATAGGATCCTGTTTAAAAACAAACAAACAAACAAACAAAAAAATTAGGCAGATGTTTAAAAAATTATACATGTGTCACCGTTTAATGGATTTAGTTGAAAATCTACTCACATGCATTATGATAACATCTACAATCTGAGACAATTTGGTGGACATCAAACATGGATTAATCCTTGGCAGTGGTTTGTGATCTGAGTGCTTCCTACTTTAAATCTTATACATATTATTTAAAGTTTGTTGCCTTCAACAGACACAAACAGCATCATCCTGCCCTCTAACTTTTGATGAAGGTAAACCAAACCCCTAGAATTTGCATCAACACA
The DNA here is from genome assembly GCA_900323345.1 of Pseudochromis fuscus. NCBI lineage: Eukaryota > Metazoa > Chordata > Actinopteri > Pseudochromidae > Pseudochromis > Pseudochromis fuscus. The sequence goes on from OOFC01009892.1 coordinate 22,832, forward strand.
ACAGCGAGGTTTTATACCCAGTGAATGCCGCACGGTGAAGCACTGGGAGGTGCAGATGTGGAAATAAAAGAAGAATAAGAGAAGAGAAATATTGGCAATAACCACACAGCTAACTGCTGGTGTTTTCATCATGGGACTGAATAAGATGTAGCAGCTCTGAACTCCACCACCCTACCCATCCCTCTGATGTTGACTCCAGCAGCTCATGTCGGGCTCGTGCTCTTTAATTGGCTTTCGTTCTAGTCTGCAACATTTAGTTTTGCATTGTTCCTTTTGTTATTCCTTCCATAGCCTCTTTATGCAATGAAGTAAGCCCGAGGGCAGAGTTCATTTCTCATTTTGCCTCGGACTGGAAAAAGTAAAGACTTTACTGTGTCTTTCTAATGCTCTGTTTTTAGACCCAGTTTTAACACGCTTGATACCATTAGGAAAGCTGGCGCGTGCGTGTGCGTGTTTTGCCTTAGGCCACACTAACAGTCCATTCTTGCTCTGTATGTATCTGTGAGAGTGTGTGTGTGTGTGTGTGTTGTTAGTGACAGTAAAAGCCCTTTTGTTATCAAGTTCAGTCGTGATGCCTCAGCGTCATAAACAAGGAATTTACAGCCACTCAGTCAGAATGGGTCATTAAACTCGTGTGTGTATTTGTTGCTGTGTCTGTTTGTGTGAACCTTTGCCATTAGACTCCAGGCATTAAAAAAAAAAAAAAGAGCCCTTTGTTCCACTGTTACAGCTCATTACATTTCATTAGCTGTCTCTTCCCCGTACTCTATTTAGTTGCATTTTTGGCAGTTGTAATCTCTGTCATTGTTATTGCAATGGGCTAAAGTCAGGTGTTAATGATCCTCCGCTCTAACCCCAAACCAATAACCAACTTCATCATCCGCATCCTCCAGGCGGTCAGGTAGACAGGATGATACGGAGGCGCGGGCAGTGAAAGTCAGCTTCTTGTGGTTTGAGAGCTCTCTTCAACGTGAGGGACTGCTGGCAGCCTCACTGCCTCGCAGCCTTGGCATTTAATTGCTGCGCTGACAGCTCACACTTTCATACAAATAGTTTGAAGTTGAATTAATGCTGATATGGAAGGCTGCGTCTTTGTCAAAATCCGAAAATGGCAAATTGAAATTGTGAAAAAGGAAAATCATGTTGAGCTTCTGTGGTCAAGCATTGTGTATAGTTTTGTACAGAAAGAGTTTCCATATATCTTTTTGATTTCTTTGTCAGCTCTACAACAATACTGTAAAACTGCTGTATCTCCTTTGAGTTGATGTTTTTCTGTCATCTCCTGCACATTCGATGTCCTTTAAAAACTTGCTGGTTTGATCCGACAGTGTGCTAACAAATACAGTGGTGGAGAAAAGTTTTTGGACACCCCTGTGCATTTATGAAGTACTACATTAAAATTCACTGATAGGTCTTCAAGCATTAGCATTCAAGTATTAAGAACTGACATACTGAAACTGTCAAGATTTGAGTTTTACTTGTAAACAAACAATTTGTATTTGTTTGTGTCTGTCTAGTACAGCGACACCTTTCGAAACACAAAAAATCCAGAAATATTTCATGATGATATTTGAGATAAAATTTTAAGGGTGTCCAAAAACTTTTTTCCACCACTGTAGAGATGCTGAAATCTCTTGAACAAAAGGGAAAATCAACAGATTTAAAACGGGATATATTTTGATAGTTTTGTTTTTTGTTGCAGAAGAGCTTCTTCCTCTCTGAGCGACTGGCCTCACCTATCCATAGAGTATAAAGGATAGCCTTGGAGCCCATACAGCATTTTATCTTTTCCCTTTGTTCAGCTTCTTCTATTCAATTCCTCCAGCTTCCTTTTTTTCCCCCACCTTCTGACACTAACAGTAACATATTTATCTACTCAACAGAAGGCTAATTTAATCTGGCCATTAAGCTGTGTTGAATGTTGCTTGATTCCATTGTTAGAGATTTGAATAGATGTTTAATAGATTTTAAACATGAATGTTTCTGATTCTTTACTCAAGCTGCATAGAATTAATTTTTTTCCGTGCAGTTGCTTACTCTGTTGATTTGTTGTTTGCTTCCACTTAAAGTGATTTGAACACATATTTCTCACAAACTTTTATCCCTGGCAAATCTTTAATCTCCAGTTGTCAATACTCACAAAATACACACACAGAGTATGTACACATAGCTGAAAGAGACAGTGCAAAGTGTTTATGTGCTTGTATGTTAGCGTACATTGTGAATGTATTTGTGTTAGCGGAGAGGGCCCCAGTGTGTTAGCAGCTTGTTTCCTGTGATTTGCATCTGGCTGCCAGAACTTCTCCTTCCACTCTCCAGACTTGCACAGTGAAATAATAGGTCTTATCAACCTTGGAGCTGACCTTCATGTAGATTGGTTTTAGCCGTTGTGACCAAGGTGTAACGTTGAAAGCTTTAGCCAACCGAGGGAGGAGTTAACTTGACACTTCTCATCGTGTTTCTCTGCTCTTTGAAACTGGTTCAGTGTGTCAACACAGCTTTGCAAATATTTTAACAAAAAGTTAAGCAACTCTGTCATCAAACAGAAATGACAAGCAAGCAGTGCTTCCTTTTCTGTTAAGCAGTTCACAGAGCTCGCAGAGCAAGAACACATCATCATTGCATCATTGCACAGGAGTTAGACAGCTTTTTATCAGGTGCAACACCTGGCACATTTTACCCTTTACAGAAAATCTTAACACAGAGACTTAGATCCTGATCTTTCTGTCTTTTCTTGATTTATCTCTGAAAAGTCCAGACACTTCTCTTTGTGTCTTGTAATGTGTGATGTTAACAAGGACATCTGTGCAGCACCACCATCTATATTTCTGGACTCTTAACTGTCCCATCCTGTTGGTTTTTGAACATTTTTCAATACTCAGTTTACACTTGAGCTTTGCTTTCTCTGTCCCAATCAGTGTGTCTCAGACTCGGCTCCCTCCACTGCTGTCTGTAACACTTTCTGTGTGGAGATCAGTCAACTGCTGTTCACATGGGACTAGTATTACCAAGGGACCTCTTTGCTACAAATACTTTGTAATGTTTACAAAGGTCGTCTGTGATCTTCATCCGGTGCAAATTTGCCGTGTTCGTAAATTGTAAAGTAAAAGTTTGACTGCAAATTACCCAGCATGTTTTGCAAAAACACACAGGTCCTGGGATGTTATTTGCTACCTGCCAATCACCAACAAATCTGTGATTTTGGCCCGTGTTTTTTATTTATTTATTTATTTATTTTTACATTTTCAGCCCTTTTGTGCTGCAGAAATATGGAGGCTTTAAAATAAAAGTTTGGACCATGTTTTGGGTGCAACATTCAGGAGGCTCACGATGCTAAACACCACTCTGAATCACAGAATATCAGGCTCAAATCCATCAAAAGAGGGAGATCTTGAAGGATAATGATATGAATAACATGCTATAAATAACATATTGTTATTCAACTAGCAGTTAATTTCTGGCAGCCTATTAATAGCAAGGTTAGCTCTATAAATAGCAACACCACACTTTCCAATATTTATCAAAAAAGGAGTGCAAACAAGTCAAGGTATTCAGCATCGAGCCATTTTTGAAGATAAAAGTTTCAGTTGCAGAGAGAAAGGGGGGAGGGTGTAGTACAGAGAGGGAAGAGAGGGTGAGATGGGACCGCATTAGCAAAGTTAAAAGCAAACTGAATGAGGCCGATGTATTCATGTGTAATTTCTATTTGTCTAGCAACAGTGTGGAAGTGAATCAGGTGCGATGCCACTGGGATACACAACTCCCTTTCCCCCACTTTTTTCCTGATACATACACTTTACCGAACAATCAGAGCAGGCATATCTGCCCGAGCGTTAGACCCCCATTCAGTGTGTAATATCCACCAATGGGATATTGTGCGGCGTTCGCTTCAAATAATTTGTCCGTATCTCTTCACCATCTTACATGCAATACATAAGCCACGCTGGACTGCTCTACTTGACTGCGTTTTCATTTTGTTTATCGTTGGTCAATGATCTCATCTTTTCTTTTCACTCTTGTTGTTTTTCTCTCCATGGAGCAGAAGTGAAAATGCATCATGTCAAGCAGCAACAAAAGGGGGAGAAAATGTGCTGATGTGCTTGAGAAAAGTAGAATTACAGCAGAGCGACGGGTGTTTACATCGAGGTTTCTGATCACGTACATATGTGTGTGGAAGTGTGGGAATGCATGGATGCTCAATATACACACAATCTCCTTTGATTTCACACTTTAGCACGCGCACAACACATACAAACACACATACACACACACACACACACACACACACACAAAAACACAAAGGAATTCCCATTTTCTTTTTCTATTTCACTCTTGACACACACATGATCATATGCAGACAGGCTCCCACTCGCTCACACACACACACACACACACACACACACACACACACATATGCCCACACCTCTTCTAGCTATGTACCATGGTGGCCTTTCCTGCTGTTTATCAAACCAATGTATGGGTAGTTTTCAGCTCCAGTGGTCTGAACATTTTATTCCATTTCCCTCTTTCCCACTGCTTAACACACAAACACACAAATATATGCCTGAGACACACACTCACACGCGCGCACACACACACACACACACTCTCGATCCACTGTTCTCCACACTCGCTCACCAGGAGAGACTCTGCTCCCCACAGTAAATCCAAAAGATTGATGTGTCTCCTTGGACAAAATGAGATTGTGTGTCATTACAAGGTATTACACTACAGAACCCCCGAGTAACTGAATTAGCCCCACTGTGTCACAGGCAAACACAGTTTACACACACACACACACACATTGTAACACACACGACTGATTGTCTTACAGGCTATTTGCACAAACCACCTTCCTACGTTTTTCCTTCCAAGTTGTCAATAGTCTACAATCTTTAGACAAAGACATCAAGTCAGTGATTAGACATAGGACACCATGCACCACATTGGCTATAGGGGTGTGTGTGTGTGTGCATGTATAGTACAGATTATTGTCACAGTGGCACAATTTTTTTGTTATTTTGGTTTCACTGCCATCAATTTTAACTGGATCCAAACATGAAACACTGGTACTTAGGGCAAAGACCCTCTTGACTTTGATAAGAGTGTGCTTACATCCACAGTTAACTAAGTGCACCCCCGATTCTCAGGGACAAAATCAATAAGTCCTCATTATCTGCTAAAGAATTGCTTTATACTGCTGTGAGCCGGTCTCTACCTACAGAGTAAAACACCTTGGCAGCGGTGCCTCATATAATACTCATATTAGTGATGTAATATCATGTAAATTGTGCAGCACCTTGACATTGAGCTCTCTGCCCCACCTAGCAGAGAGCACTGCCAGCAGCTGTGGCTCAGGTGGTGAAGCGGGTCTCCCGCTAATCGTAAGGTTGGCGGTTTGATGGTTGGCGACATGTGGACAGGAGGAGCCTGTCCAAGTGTCCTTGGGCACTGAACCCTAAGTTGCCCCTGATGGTTGGCTGCATGGCAGCGCTGTGCGGGAGTCTGTGTGTGTGAATGAGGGGCATATAGTCTATTCCATTTACCACAGAGCACTGCTTGAATTGGCGATTATGTATATGAAGCAAGTATGGAGTCAGTCAACAACAAAGACTGTATGTAGGAGATGGATGTACTCATCATGACATCTTCTGTTGGTTTGTGAGCTCGCAGTTTGAAGCCAGGAATCTGGCAATTGAATGTTGCCATGTTGGTTTTTTGGAGCCCGAAAGTGACCATATTTGGATATGAAGGGAGGAGTGAGGAGGCGGGTCTGACACTTGAACCTGAGGACACTGTCCAATGTGTATGAGACTCAAAGTTCACTGGTGAATGAACCTCTAAACCACCTGCAAATCAGTGGAGACCAGACCTGTCAATCAACAAACCACACCCCTGAATATTCCTCCTTTTGAAGTCTAATAGATAATCACCATTAAGAACAACTGACTGTAGCTAATGACAACAGAATTATTTGTTGAAAAAATATTGGCTGAGTATCTCATGGTTGAAATTTTTTATTTTTTTTTAAATTGAAGCCAATTGCAGATTTTTAGGAGTCATCATCTCGAGGCCATTGGTGGTATTGCGCTTGCACATTGGTTTCAGCCCTGTGGCAACGTCCATTTTTTTAATTTAGATTTTGTCAATAACCAACCAGTCAGGAGGATAGATTCTGCATATCTGTATGAACATTTTTCAAGTATCCTGTCACTTGTTACATGATCAAGCTAGGCGAGAAATTGGCATCATGTTTGGTGTCCACACACCTTATATAAGAGCTTTTTAAAATCTTCTTGACTAGTCTGTACAGTAATGAGACAGACAGGCAGTCAGTCTCTAGTGAAACCAGGTTTCATTCAGTCACTTACTAAGTCACTGTGAGCAGCTCTCAGGCTGTTTGTTAGTAATCTACTGTATGTGCGCATCAGCATGACATTGAGACAGGTAGACAATGAAATGTGATTTCATCTGAGAGCCAGTTACACTGTAAAGTGCTCAATAATGCAGGCAGCAGGTGAGATGATTTTTCTGTTACAAGCAGTGAATCAACCTGCCTGCAAACTTCAGATTATATCTTCTACCACTTCGACTGACTTTATCAGTAAGCCTGGGGGCTCAAAAGTAAACAAACATCATACAATTCTTGTCCAGTAACAATGGACTGATTGATCTAGTACAAACACCGTCTCCAAGTCCGTCTACAGACAAAACAAGAAGTTGGGGAAAATGCTCGCAGTTCCTCCGCAGACACGGGGCTGTGGTTTCACACACAGGCGCACATGGTCTCTCACACATGCACGTGCTCCCTTTTTCCAGTCAAAACAACAAGTGAAGCTGCTGTAGTAGTTGTAGAAAACTGTGGTCAGCATGTGACACTTTTTTTTTTTCTAAATGCACGCACACACACACACACACTCACACACATACACACACACACACAGAGCTCTTTCAGTGGATAGCACTGGGAACATGAGACTCAATAACAGAATTCAAGAGGTCACACACAAAGGCTGGATTGAACACTGAGAGAAGCAGGCTCCAGCTGCACTGGGACACACACTCACAATGATAGATGAAAGGAAACACACAAATATGCAAACACAACCCTTATGTGAAATATTGGTGAGAAATGAATGAGTTCAATTATTTCTTTCTTCCCAGAGCTTCAAAGTCAACTTGTCACCGGTCAATCAGCCATTAACCGTCATCCTTGTTTAAACTCAGCGCACCAGATAGTTTATTAAACAAACACAAAATCATGGGTGTGTGTGTCTCCGCGTAACTTGAAACAGGCTTTTTAACTGTTAATCTTTTCCTGAATTACTAATCATCCTTTATTCTTCCTTCTTAATAGGTCTTTCCTCCATTGTGTCAGCACTCTTTGTTTCTTGACTCCATATTATTTTGCCTGCTCCACTTTGACTTTGAGATGACACAAACAGCAAACCTACCATCCCGGAGCATTGTTCAGTCGTATAATAGCAGTTTTAAGATTTTGTTTGCTCATATACCCACTTCACCCGTCTCCCAGTCTCGACAATGGGCACGGTGAATAATCTCGCTTTAGAATTCGCAGAGCGCTCAGACTTCCCCTCGCAGTTTAAGCTTTGTTTTTGTAATTACATTTTGAAGCCGGCACAATACACACCACCACAAACGCGCGTACTCTCCCACGTAAATGCACCTAGGGCCCAATTTGTTTATGCACTGAGCAGTTTTCTAATTAATGTGTAGATGCTAAATCCTTATCATTGAGAAAAGCTTTTTCCTGCTCAACTCTCCCCCAGCCTGCGTCTTTAAGATGCGGCACAAGGGGGCCTCTCCAAAGGGAACTTTACTGTGTTTGTGTGTGTGTCTATATGTCGAGGGAGGTTTACAAATGTATAGAGGAACCTGGGGGCTTTCCTTTCTTTGTTACCTTTTTCAAGGCTGCAACCACACAATAGTCTCTCTGTCTTAGACACACACACTCTTACACACACTGGGGAGGTAGCCTTTCTCATTGTAACACATTGATGAACTACACTGTTGTCAGGTACAACAGCTATCTCTGTGGTTTAATTAACTGGGACGCAACAGAAGGGAGAGAGGACAGATACAAAGTAGGGAAAGGATGGAGGCTGATAAGGAGAAATAGTTGGTTTTAATTCTAGGAGTACTTCTCTGCTCCACCACCAGAGTTGATGATGCTGGGTTTTTTTTTTACCGCCATCAACACATTGATTACCGTATTTTCCGGACTATAAGCAGCTACTTTTTTCCGACGCTTTGAACTTAAACACCGCTGTGGCTCATGTATCGGCGACACGAAGCTCGTTGGCTTTTTACAAGCTAGCAAGCTCCGTGCTGCTGATACATTTAGCGTCGTCACATCAGACCCGGTCAGAGTGGACCACATGAAACTGTTCGAATAAATTCAATAGCGACTTATAGACAGGTGCGCTCAATAGTCTGGAAAATACGGTACTTTTTATGAACAGTACTGTCATGTGTTACTGTATAATTTCACTTCATTCTTGCAGAATAAAATTGAATCAATCACAATCGTCTGTCCTCCCCTCATGCAGCTTGACTACAGTGTGTGTCAGAGAGAGGGTGACACGGCTCCTCTCCTTCAGTCACCCTCGGTCTGAGGACGCTGACTAGTCGTCTCGGTCTGTGTTGAGACTAATGGAGAAGTCGAAACTGCTAATGTGTTGTTGTGATACTGGACAAATGTTCAGCAGCAGCAGCAGCAGCCGCCGCCGCACAATCACACAGACACATGAACACACAGACACATAATTGATGCAAATACACACACAGACACCCAAGCAGGCCACTGACTGTCTCTTGAGATTAATGTTGGTGTGATCCACTCAGCTGGGCCTGATCACATTAAGATGGATGGACCCCCTGGTGGTGGTGTGTGTGTGTGTGTGTGTATGCATGTGTCTGTGTGTGTGTCTGTGTGCGCACACAGGGTCCCATCTGTCTGTGTTTTCTCCACAGCTAGGTCCTGTGACCTAGCTGCCATCTTTAGTGCCCTCAGCGAGGATAAGCAATACCC
>OOFC01009892.1:31903-49601 GCA_900323345.1 Pseudochromis fuscus
TAGAAATGTGTATTATGTTTAACTTGTCCAACAGTGACAGTGTTTTAGCATGAGTGTATGGTTTTGTGTATGCATGTGTCTGTGTGTGTGTCTGTGTGCGCACACAGGGTCCCATCTGTCTGTGTTTTCTCCACAGCTAGGTCCTGTGACCTAGCTGCCATCTTTAGTGCCCTCAGCGAGGATAAGCAATACCCTGAGAGGGAGTGATGGATGGATATATGGATAGATAACTATATTCTCTTTGCTTTTCTTGCTTTGGTGATTTGTGACATTAAAAATGCTTCTACCATTTTGATTGTATTTGAGAAGGATGACAATATCGTTGCAGGTCGGCAAGGTGCTGCATGGTGCAATAAAAGCAGTGGAAAAAGTCTGTTCAATGATATATTCTGTAGGTTGTTTATATTGTAATAACTAACTTGTTTTGGTTGTTTATTTATTTATTGCTGCAATGATAAATCTGCTCTGTAGCAAACTTTGTTGAAACTGCTGTGAATGTGTTGCAGCGTCTGAATCATACTGAATTAGTAGCAGAAATTAAAGTTGACTAACCTTTACTCTGAGTAATGTCACTTTTTAAAAAATGTGTGCACAATGCCTTTGCACATTCAGAGAAGTGTCTTATTTATTTTTTCCTGATTTTGCCTCCTGTTATTCATCCCAGAGCTGTTGCCTAACTACACTAACTTGGTAGAGGAAACTACTCTGATAGACTGATGGGCCCTGTTTAGACTTAAAATTGGGTCTCAGGTGAACAAGTGGGCAGTGGTAAATACAAGTGTAAACAACCACCAGGATACACTGAGATCCGATCACTTAAACTGCATGTGGAGGTGATCTGGGACGCAAGAGTATGGCAGAAAATATGTCATCAGTGCACAACCCTCTTGTGGGGACTTATGTGAGATATTTGAACACAAATGGCCAGCAGGACGGTTTGAAGACATGTTAAACACACATATAAACAAAGATACATCTCCGCTGTCTACATGTGATCCGATTGCCTGAACCACATTTTAAAACCAAGTCTAAATAACCTAATAGACTTCAATATACCATGACTCACAATTTGGGAAAAATAGCCTATAGAAATATGGAATCTACATTACCCAACTTACAACCTCATTATGCAAATATGACAACAACTGTGTCTTTGTTTCAGCCTGTTTGTGTCACGGGAATTCTGTTTTTTTTTTCTCCATGAGTCTGTCACAGGCAGATACAGGGTTTACGCTTGTTATCTCCAACAGTCTGATTTCATAGTCTCATACACACCACCTTACATCACAGCATTTGATGGTTATTAATCTTTACTAAGATGTTTTTGTCGTTGCACTGCAGTGTATAAATCCCACAGCGAATCAAGTTTAACTTTGTGACACTTGTGTTAAAGAGAAACTGGAGCTTTTGATCTTTTGTGTGTGTCAGATTAGTAGTGCCGTGTTAATAGATGAGTTGTGGTGTTTTCTTTATGTGTAGCTGGACTGTGCTCCCATTATTAGTCATAGTTGGGTTTCATGCAGTGTTCTGCTTGTGGGATGCCACAGTGTTTAACTCATCCAGACCCAACAACCAGTTCAACTCGAGCTGCTGCAACAGATTTAAGCCAATTGTAAAATCGTGAGTAAAGGTAATTAATGTGGTACTAACATACTTTTTTCATAACCCAGTATGAGATTTGCAGGGTCCCCCCTATTTTGTTTCTTATTTCTTGGCTGCTTCATTGTCTTCCTCCCTCCTTGTCACGGTCCTTTTAAATGAAAGCTTCTGTACTTTTTTTTTTCCAATACTGAACAATGTATTGAGTCCAGTCTTTGCACTGCTGGCCTCAGTGTGAGAGACAGCTGTCCACGCTGCGTTTTCAATTAGCCGAGGTCCTTATAAAGCGTTTAGGAAAGAAAGGGCAGAATTGACTTTCCTTTTTATTCTGATGCTTTTGCTCTATTGACAAATGAAGCATCAGTGGTTTTCTTTTAAAACTCCATTCATTTGTACGATCACTCTGCTCTCCTCCATCCCCTGACCTCTTTCTCTTGTCTGTTTTTTTTTTTTCCTTGGTCCAGGTGCCTGAATGCATGCACCTACTGCAAGACTAAGCATGCTAGAGGAGACTTGGCCAGCTACCCCATAGAGGAGCTAGTGGAGAGAGCCAGGCAATCTTTTCAAGGTGAGTGCATTATTATCTCAAGCACACAGACGCACACAATCACAGTCCGGCTTTGAATTATGTGATGTCATTTTCAAAAATCTTAAGGGGGGGGTGCTTAAGTGTCCATAAGAGTCAATAAATGCCTGACAAATATATAGATTAATACACTTGATTTATATGCTGTGGAAATGGAAGTGCTAATATTTTGTAAGCAGGTTCTTGGTGAGTGTTTGCAGTTTTCTTGTGTCGGTCTTGTGTGTAGCTTCACAGAATGGCGTGTGCGTGTGTGTTCTATTAAGAGGGGGAGGTTTTAGTAACACATGTTGATGTTTTTGTTCTTGGGTGGAGGGTCCAGCCAGTTGGCTCTAGTTCGATGCCAGAGGAACAGCTGTTGTGCCCTGGCATCTGTTCCTTAAAAGCACACTCCCAGAATCCCCAACTGCACAGCAGGCCATGCCTCTATTAGAGCCCCAGGCGGGTCAGTCAAGGGCAAGCCTCCGCATTGATAACGCAAGCGGCCAGCTATCTTATTGGGGAGATATCATCTGTTTTATGACTTTTGTGTTGAGCATGTTATTGGCATATTTTTAAAAAGCTTCCTGTCCTCTTGTGTGTTTCATGTGTATAAACAGACATTTACAGAAACATCAGATTTCCTCCAATAAAAAAACAGTATTGATTTGATAATAACCAGAGTGATGGTCAATATAAACAAATAAACAGAATCTGGTGAGTAAATGAAACTTGTAGTGTGCCTGAAAGTGTAATGCAATAAAAGCCCTGTGAAGAAATAAGGGTTTCTATTCAATAAAAGTCAGAGGGCTTTTATTGTGAAATGCCCAGATCAAGTTCTGATTTTGGGTTTCTAAAATAATGCAGTAACTTCACACACAATCTTGTTTGAAACCTCAAAATGAGTCTTTGTAGTAAAATTTGTCTGACTGACTGAACTGAAACAGAGATTTAGAAATGAGGTCCTACTTAAGACCTCCTACTTAACACAGAACTTGATGAATGCAATGTTTTGTAGCAGTGGACAATCAGGATTTACTTTTTTAGATATTTACTCTGATCCATGAACACACCACTAATATTAGAATCATCAGTATATTTAAAATAATAATTAAATATTATAATTTGTATTCCTGCGACACGATTGTACTGCAGCAAAGCAGTAAAGATGTTTACATGTATTTGATTGGATAACACAGAGCTTTGTTTAATGATTGACAGAGGTTGACTGTCCAATAGAAGAGATGAACTTATTTGCTAGAGCCCCTCTGTTAGCAGGTCCAACATTACTAATGCAGTGATCCCAATGTCACAATTAAGGAGCTTGTAGTTTTCAATAGCAATGCTAGTGTTGGTCTGGACACAACGTAAATATGTATTGGGGTAATAAAAAAAAAAAAGACAGACTATATCCTTGACAAGGACATGGCTTTCTAAATCCCATCCAGAAACTAAAACAGCTGCATCCAGGCCACTGCCACAGGGTGGGCAGTCAAGGGCAAACTCACCAGCTGCTTGAACCTTGGTGTGTGTTTGTATGTTTTTACACATGTGTGTTGTTGGTGAAAGTAAGGTGAAAATACACCTGCCCTTTACACTTGTTTTAGGGAAGTCAGAAATGCAGGGCATGCTGATATTTCAGGAAGACCCACCTTAATGTGAGTCACACTCATGCACCTGTATTACTGTGGTAGTAAAATGTATTTGCTGTGGGTGCTTATGGTTGTAAAAGTGTCTCAAATACTGTGATCTATGCTCATTATTAAAGAAGTCAAACCATTAGTTGCTCGACTAATCCACGAGTTATTGTGTGTGCAAATTACACCTAGTCATACTGTAGTGTGTGTATAACAGATAAAGAATTGGTTTATGCACGTAGTGTTTATAACTAGGGTTTGAGTATTGCATGTAAGTCTGTGTGTGTGTGCGTGTGCGTTTGTGTGTGTGTAGAGAAGAGGTGGGTGATCCGTTACAATGCAGGAAACATAAGTGTCAGAGACAGTTAGTTGTTTTGAAAACAGAAAAAAGGAAGCGTGAGGTTACCTACCGCCTGGTTGGCTTTAGAGATGGTGAAACAGACAGAAATATAGATGAGCAATGAGAGAGAAGAAATTAGGTTGTATATTAGAGGTACACTCTGAATCACATGGTGAAATCCTATATGTAAAGTTTGTAAACCTTAAAAATAGTTGCTGAGACTCGTAGTTTGCCAACCTGTTTCCTCATTTTTGTTGACCACGCTGCAGCAGTTTCACACATTTATCCACACTCTGACTGGCAGCTGTGATAAGCAGGTTTCATCTTAGAAGTCATTTGGCGTCCACACCCTTTGGCAATCTAATGTATATTTTTGACGGGCACATATGATATATTTCGCTTTTGTTAAACAAATGAAATCATCTAATACATTTCTGAATGAAAGGCACGCTGTTTACTCCATCAAATATTTTTGTTAGGTTTAGAATTACATTATAGTTGTGCAGCAATGCCCCTTTTTCTCTCTCACCCTCTCTCTATTAGCCACCTTTCTCTTATCTCAAACAAATTGAGCCTTACAAATAGGCTCTGCAATTTGATTTGCTATTTGATGTATTTTGAATAAAAAATAGGCTGTGAGTATGAATGCTAATTTTGATTGGCCGGCCAGCGAGCGTTGGGGGGTATTTGATTGGTTTATCTCAGGCAACTTTGAAAGGATTTATGGGATTTATTCAAATGCGATTTGAGGTAAATAGCTCTCATTCCATCTGGAAAAAAAGAGAGAGAGTGTGAGTGCACAGCTTTTAAAATAATCTGAATTATTCAAATGTATGAATGTATAATTTTTAACATCAGAGAGGTTTGTTAATGCATGCAGGTAATGGAGGCTGAGGATGTCATCGGAAATGACAAGGTTGTGGGTGTGTGACTGTACGGGTGGGGAGTGGAGGGCTTCATATGTGCAGTTTAGTGTGTGACAGACACATGCTGGGAAACTGTGATTGAGTGTGGGTTGGTCTGTGTGCCTGTAGGAAAGTGAGTATCAGAAGCAGAGAAATATTTAATGATATTCCTCTGGAGACGACAGCATCCTTCATGAGGTGAATGTAGACGATGCAATGTATGCGACGCGCTGGCTTTCGTCTTTTCTTCTAAACTTGAGCATCTCTGAACATCATCCTTTATCTTACTGATCTCTCCTCTCATCTCTCACTTCCTCCTGTTGCTCTTCAGTCTCTCTCATTGCCCTTTTCACTTCCCATTTCATCACCATTCCTCTGTGCCATCCATTTGTCTTTCTTTCACATTCTTGGAGTTCAGGAGTAGGAAAAATCACACGTTAGATACAATTAGCAATACGCCTGTTTTGGACTTGTACGGTAATCTGTGTATATATCATAACGTGAGAATGAATTCAAGTACTTGCAAAATATACAAAGCTTCTTAAAATTAGCAAGTTGGAATCTTATTTTTATACACTTTTCTGATTCTGCGACTGTTCTTACTCTTCTTACTGTTTTATTGAAGGTCTTTTGTTGACACCGTGTATATAAAGTCCCCCTAATCGCTCCCCTTGTCAGTGCATTAGCTGAGCTGACAGGGTAGACTCTGTGGTCTGAGGCCCGTCTCCCATCAACGCTGTCCCTCTATAGCAGTGGACAGGCTGCAAAAAAACCTGTAGGGCAACACAAGGGAAGGATCAGACAGTTTTAGGCAAAAAAAGAAGTGCTTATTACAGGAGAGAGCTCAGTTTAAATGATGAAACCTTTAACTAAAGTGAATTCTGCCAAATGCTGCCCTCAGTGGTCATGTGATGATGGAGGAGGATGTGTGACTGGGCTTATAAATAAGTGTGAATGTCCAGTTCCAATATAGACTGTACATGCCACATAGTGCAGACCATACATCTGTTACATAGAGTATAATTATGTCACTTTCTGTGCAGCCCATTTAAAGTAAAAATAGATTGGAAGTGTTCTGTTTTTCTTCCCAAATTAAAGGCAGAAATAAATCATGATAATAATAATAAAAAATCTCTAAATAGCTTTAAGCTGTGCAGATCCTCAGTCCTGTGAACATGGTGGTTACCCCTGAGAAACGTGACAGGAGACGAGGAGCCAGTCAGACAGAGGCAAGGCTGTGCAGCAAGACAAGGGAACTCTATTTTTGTTGTGGTCTTCAAACCCCCACCGCGGCTGACGCCTTGTCATTTTAAACTGTCAGTGGGGTGTTTTTTGAAATGGCCTTGTCTAAAACAGGATGTGACGCTTCATAGATACAGACACACTACTATCATTCCCACATGACACACTACATTAGTGTGTGACGTGCGTCTCAGCAATCACCACGCAGCTTGAATTTTGGGCTCTAGCTAGTGTTGGCATCATGAAAACACACAACTGAAACTTCCATCACCAATATTTTTATTTATTTATTTTCAAGAAGTGCCAGCTGGTGCGTTTCTTCCTCATGTAAAAATGTTTGAGTCACTAAATTTGAAGCAAAACATAAAAACTATAAAGAAAACCTGACTGTCAATACACAAGATGCTTTTTTTGCACATAACACTGCCAATATAATCAAACTTTGAGAACAAGCTTGCTAACTTGAACATCACAAGTGCTTTTCATCATGGCTTTATGCACCGAAGGCAGATATACCCCCTAATGTTCACACGTTTTGATCTGCTTTTCCTCTCATTTCCACATGACTGCTGGCATCAGTGTTGAACACAGATATTAGCAGAAATGACACTGCTTAGTTTCTTGGCTCCAGCTGGATGACATATGACAGATAGCCACAGAGAGATGGACGGACAGATATGTGGGCTAGCTTGTTGGCTAGCTCCAACATCTGTGACAGGTGTCAGCTCCTGTTTACCTCTGCTGTTGCGGCTACGTGACACATGGACGGACGGGGCTGCCAAAGTTTGCCAGAAATGATCCTCTGCGGGTGAGTGCTTCATCCAGATTAGGTGTTAAACTTTTACTTTTGAATTACAGCTTAATGTAGATTTTAAGAAAGGCTGGTGCACCCTGAGGGGGACAGTGGGACATCACAGCAGCAGAGGAAAGGCTGCAGAGTATTTGGATCGTTTGACAGATTTACAGGGTCAAAACAGATGTGCAATGTGCTTTTATCCCTATTATGTATTTTCTCTGCAAGTTGGAAAATATAGATACATATCTGCGGGTTATGTAAATCGTACACTTGACATTCATTCAAGTAAACCAGTAACAGGATTAAAATAAAACACAGAGGCAGACAAGCAGCGAGACCAGACTGAAATATTGATAGGAGACATTGACCGTATTTGAGTCACCAAAGTGCCGTCTATTGAAAAGACCATGTGGAAAAGTGCTGAGCATGCAGGCACGAACACAAATTTCCTGTGTGTGTGGAGGCAGTCAAATTCATTATCCTCTGGGAAAGCTCTCATGGAGAAGCTAAAAATGGATTTTCTGAATCGCTTCCAGGCCGATAACTTGCTGATATTTTTCACACAGACAGAGGTTTCTCCATGTGTGCTTTTACTGAGAAAGAGTTCAGGCTCCAGTAACAGGTTTTTTTTTCATAATCTGCCTGTTCTGTAGCTCATACACTCTAAATGGGCTTCAATCACACATGCAGCCAGGGTTCAAACATATGTCACCAAGAAGGGTTAACAAGTCGTCAGCAGGATTAGTTGTCTGCAATTGTAAGCACTGCTGTTCACCAGTACAACCCCAAAAACATTTTTGTGTTTGCTTTCTTTATACACATTTTAAGTAGCGTGTGAGATCCTGTGAAATTTTTAGTTATGGAAAATCTGTACCCCAGTGGGAGATGTAGATCAGATTTGTTTGTTTTTTTAACACTTAATTTCTTAAGCCAGAAGTATTAGTAAAACAGATGATTTTTTTTTTAAGAGCAAACAGTTTGAGAATGTTTACAGTTTGTTTACATTAGTTGTGATTATTTGATATTTTTATTGTTTGCACCATAGATTGTGTGTAAAAGATGGACTCGGCCACTAGAGGACAGCTCCGAAAACCTCAATTGTAAAGTCGCCATTTATGAAATACTCCCTCAATACATGTACACATTGGAGGGTATGCTCAGGTCAAGGGTCAGATCCGCCTCCTCACACCTCCCTTCATATCCAAATAAGGTCACTTCTGGCTCCAAAAATCTATGATGGCGACGTTCAAATGCCAAACTCCTGGCTTCAAACAACTGGGTGACATCATCCATCTCTTGCGTACAGCCTATGGTTTGCTCTGGTTAATATTTATAGAACAATGAAACAATCAGAGTAAAAATCAGTGCAGTCTGTGGGTTGCTTTGTAGTCAGCCCCAGTAATTCAGTTCAGTTGATCTTTATCACAGTGCACCTTTTGATTTGTCAAACACAGGTGTAATTAATATTGCTAATCGTGGCTGCATTAAATTTAGATGTTCCGGTTTCAGGGCCTTGCATTGTTCATGTCGGCTCAGTGGCACAGCTTAGTGAGACACAGAAATGGAAGTCAGCCATTGTTATTGTTATTAGTTCCACATGTGCTTTTCATGCTTTACAGCCTAATACTAGTGAATATTAAAATGCCACGAAAGGAGGTTTATTTGATTGTCAAGATAGGACGCAGAAGAGCCAATAAAATCACAGCTTTGCCTAGTGTTTATACACACACACACACACACACACACACACACACAGTGTTTCCTTGGGCAGTCTCTCCAGGCAAGGTTTGGACAACCCAGCTGCAGTCTCACCTCTACTGCCGCTCATTATGCATGGACATGATGCTGTTTGTGTGTGTGTGTGTGTGTGTATGGAGTGTGTCTGTGTGTCAGTTTGACAAGTTGAGACGCTGCTGTAACACTAAAGAAGCCAGAGAGCAGCTATTTTCTACTTTTCTTGTCTTGTAGTATATTAAATGTCTTCACGTCTTCTGCTCCTAAAGTTCAGCTAAACTGCTGCTGTCCTTCATTTGCGTGTCTGCCTCTGTATTCTTGTTTGACCTCTTTTAATTCTCTCCCTGAGCTGCACAAAAAGACAGCAGAGAGTGGTGTGTGTGCGCGTGCGTGTGTGTGTGTGTGTGTGCGTGTATGGTCTTGTCCTGTGATTTAGTGCCAAGCTGGCAGCAGAGAGCAGTGAATAGGGGGCCCCTTTCACACAAAGAGAGCACACACACTCACACACACACACACAGACACACAGTCAATGCCAGACTGCAGGCCACCAACCGCACACCTGGCATGCTGCTATTATGTCACCAGTGTGTTGTGTGTCTCTGTGCACTTGTGTGTGTGAGTGTGCGATTGTGTAAGTCCAGCAGACACCATCTGCTCTGTCCTCTGTGAACTTGTGTCCACACCTCTCCTCTCCCTGGTCTACTTTACTATATTATAAAACCTTTGACGAATGTTGTACTTTATTGTCTTAGTATATTTTACTTTGAATAAATAAATGCCCTGTGCTCTCTTACTGCTAAACATGCAATATACATCAAGTTGTAAACATCATTTTACTGCGGTTTAGTACTGTATGAGCTGTATTACTATATATATAGCCCTCTATTAAATCTGCATCTATACAACTATACACAGTCATAACTATGACATAAGAAAGCTACATTAACAGTGTACTGAATAATGAGAGTATAAATGCTATAGCATGTTTTACTGTGAAATATAAAGTACACTGTTGCCACTAACAACTGTTTCTTGATGTTGTACAGTGTACTGTAAGACATGTTATACACCTAAAAAGTTACGACAATGTAGTAAAAGCTTTCAGCATGAAGGCGTATGACTTTCAGTTACAGTTGATGTTCTCCAATGATCCTCAGAGCAACAGTTGAGGATATAACATATTTGAATGTTCTCGTTTGGAGCACTGAAAGAAAGATAGTTTAGAGTTTTTGTTTTAGTTTCTCTCCCCTTAAAGCATCTTTCTTCTCTTTTCTCACTTCTCTTTCCCTTCATAACATGTTTGTCCCCTTTGCTCCATTTGTGTTGTCGTGTTTTATTTTTTTCCTTTTCTCTCACCTAAAGGCTGCGTGTACTACTGTATTTTTGCTGCTGCACAGCACTGTGTGGGGGAGGGGAGAGCAGCTCCGCATTCAGTCAATAGGTGGCAGTAGGACACTTAGATTAAGACTCGGACCATGTGGTCGGCTCACTGGCCTTGTTATTGTCTGTATGGCTTTAACACACACACACACACACACACATAGAGTCTCACACACTCTGAGAGTCGACTTGTGCCTGTTAAAATGTTTAACTGCTGTAAGTCCTCTGACTCACATTTGGCTTTTAGTTCTTCCTCCTCAAATGTGTATCTGTGTGTGTGTGTGTGTGTGTGTGCATGTTCCCTTTCCCAAGCTGTTCAGCACACTGCTGCTCTGTTGTTTTCATACCAACTTCCTCCTTGTTAGTCTGTGCGAGTCACAAAAGATAAAAAATAAGTGACAGCCTCTTGTTTGTTAGCGTCGCCTTGTAAACATTTTCTAATGATTTCGGGGGATCCTCTTTTAATTTTCCCGTGACCCTTCTTGCGTGGGTGTGTCGTCAAGTGCTCTGACAGAAGATGCCACAAACAAAATCAACAGTGCTTCACTTTGTAAATATTTTTTCCTTGGTATTTTTATTAACAGCATGATAAAGTGACTCGTGTCACTTCATCACTCATCACATACTCATCCCTGCTAGTTGCTCTTATCTGTTTTCTTTCTCATTTTTCTTCCCCATTCTCCTTTTCTGTTCCTATTTATCTACTGTTACACTTCAAGCAATCAACTTTGTTCCATATTTTTTCACTTAAAACAATAATACAATGATAACTTTGTAAGTTTTGAATGAATAAGTTGTAAATTAAGTTCTTTGGGCCCAGTGAGTTGTATGGAAACTACAGGGTTGTTAGCATTAGCCACAAGTGAGTCCTGCTATATATATACAGCAGTGCAAGCAGAAACAAAAAAATAAGCTACAAGTATCTCAAGTCCTTAAGTTTCTGTGCTTTGAAGTCTAGACTTGGAGCTTGGGAGGCTGGAGAAGGTGAGATTAATTGGGCTGTTTAATCTGCACAGTTCCTTGTTGGAACACTTTCAGCTTTTTGGCAGTGCCACAAAACAAAAGCTCTTTAGATATCCCCGGGGATTAAAGGTTCTGCCATGTGGCATATTTCTGTCATGTGGATTTTCAAGTGGGATGACTGCTTTAGATCAGTGAAAGGTAGATGACAAAAAGCACTTGGGTATTAAGTGGTGTATAGTAGTACAGCTTAATGACTTCTTGAGGGCATCTGTATGTTTAGCGTGCACATTTTTCCACTGGAAAGTAGTCTGCATACCTACATCTGTCATAGTGAAGTCAGCCTATAGGTGTTTTTTATATATATATAAAACCATTAGCACATATCTGGAATTTGCAACAACACTCAACTTTATTGATTTTTCTGTTTATTTTCTTTGGCAATTCACAGGCAGTGGGACAAGCTGCCAACGCTATGTTGACATATTATCACTGCATGAACCTCCTATTGCAAACACCTCGGCTCTTTCTGCCAATCAGAAAGTAGTTGGAGTTAACTTTCTGGATATATGATGTATCACCTTTTGACTTTGATCTCCGCCAACTCCAGAGGGAAACATCTGGCTCTGTTGCTACATCTCTGTGTATTTTAGTCATCCATATACTATAATGCCATACTTTGAATATGTTGTTGACAGGTGTTACAGGTGTCACATTACTGGTTGAGCTGCCAACACACAGTATAGTTATTACATTAATAATCTGCATTTGGCATAAAAACAATTAACCTCAAGCTGATACCTGTATTGGTGACAGTCAAGCAAACTCATATTCTTTGTCCTCACTTTCCTAACTGGCCTCCTATCATTTACCACACACGCTTCACATGTACGCTCACTTAACACACACATCACAGGTAATTTGTTTGTCTATTTGTAATTAACTCAGATCTCACATCAATGTTGTGATTAACACAACTCATTACCTGTAAAAGAATGAGAAATCAAAAGGAGTCTAATGAACGGCTGACAGGCGACACTGAAAAAGGCCAGACAGAAAATGAGAAGGACACTATAGTAGTTCAAATAAATTTTAATTAAATTCTCAATATGTGGCCAGATTTTTTTTTTTCTTTTAGTAATGTTCTTGTGCAAGTTTTTTTTCTTCTTTTTTTTTTTTTACCCTCTCCGCTCTCTCCCTCCGTCATTACGGCTTCGTCTTTTTTTGATCTTGCCCCATTTTCAGTCAATTCCACCTTCCTCACATTCTGATCTTTCAATTTTAGTTGAAATCAGTTTTCTAGCTTCATTGATTTTTGTGAATATCTCTCTAACATAATCACATTTGTGTCTTTATCAGTCTCCTTTTAATCTTCGGTGTCTGTGGGGCAGCTCCTCCGTCCTTCCTCCTCCTCTCACTTAGTTGACTGTGTGATGTTGAACCACTATCGGCTTATCTGCATTCAGATGGATAAATAATAACATTGCCTGTGAAAAGGCGAAACCCCAGTTCAATCCACGAGGCACATATCATCAGCAACTCATTTATTTTCCATTTAGCTGAGTGAACAGGGAAAGCTAGCAGCAAAACGTTCGCCCTGAAGTTATTTACAACTATAGTTATTTATTCTTTCATTTGTGGATTAATTTTAAATTATCCATAATATGATCAGGTTGTCTCTGGATATGTAGAAATTATTCATTAAGCAGAGTTTTTGCTGTTTCAGTGCAGTTACAGTGTGCCAGTGTGAAGGCTTCAGGCGCCAACGCAGAAACAAATATTTGTGCATTAATTCAGTTTTTAGTTGTAACTAATTACTTAGACTGGCCTGTGGGACTAGTCAAACAACACCAAGAGAACAGCTCTAACAGTAAAATGGAGTGGACTTCCCTCGTCTAATTCTGGATCTACTTTATCTATGGCCATGGGACATACTGTCGAGTGTTGCTGATGTTGTGATAAACGTGTTCAATCAGTCATATTTATTTCAGTGGAGAGTGAAAGACATCAAGGAAGAAGCTGCCTTTATTCTGAAAACACATCCACGTGTCTGTCGAGAAAAGTACGCCCACATCCCCCGAGTACAATTTGCAACTCTGAGTAGTATTTGTGTGTGTTTGTCCCCCTGTGGTATATATTTTGATACCATCAGGGGGTCTCTTCACACCCCCTGCAGGAAGCAGTTCTCACATAGTGGACCACCCGTGGCCGCAGCCACGAGCCCCTGGTGTTGGGTGACATGAAAGGGCTGCAGGGGAGACAGCTGATGCACATGCACATACTTACACAAACATACGCAAACACGCCCAGACACTTCCCCAGAGAAATGTTTTGGAAAATGCTGGAAACAATTGTATATGTCCTCTAGTAAATGTTCCCTCTAACTCTTTCATCTCGCTCTCTCGCTGTGCTTCAGGTTGTACATGGCATTGCCCCTTGATAAACAACCTCTGTTTAGTCTAAATATAATTTCTCATCCGTTGCTAATAAACTTTTGGATGCAGCTTCATTTGGCAGATAGGAACATGCAGTTGTTTTTGCAGTGACAGCTTTATCTGTACTTCCTTTAAAAAGCAGTTGGGTGCTGATGCAATGATCATTTGTATGAGCATATGTTTACCTTTCTTAATAAAATATATGGTGTGCCTCAAATTAGTCTTTTTGTTCTTAAGAAAAATAGTAAGGGGATCTTTTTTGTGACTTTACAAGATGGTAAAATAATGAATGGACAAACCTAAGTACCTTTCAATATGTTCATCATACTATAGCTTTGAAATTAATGCACCATACAGTTGATTACAGTAATTTATGGAGCTTCAGATTATAAACTCTTTTTCACACTGTAGCTGGTTTAAAAGTTTTAGTGTTAAGGTTGTTTCTTCGGACCTGTGACATTTGAATACAATCTGATCTACATCCAATATGCTATCCAAATAATGAGGCCTTGCCTACTCATTGTGTATATTTTGTGTTATCAGATGGCATGTTCATGCACAGTATGCAAATCAAGTAAGTGGGTGGGGAGCTGGCATTGTCAGCCAAACCAAGCAGGTGTAGGGTTACTTTTGCTACTCTACACCCTGGATTTAGTTTTCTTTTGATGGAGCAGAGACTTAAAAACTAAGAGCGAAGGGTTTTGCATTTTCATTACAAACTCTAAACAAAAGCTTTTGCTTCTGGTTATTTGCTGAGCCACAGCAGATTAGTTTCATGGTTTCATTTAACTTTTTATATATGAAAATAATAATAATGGAGTTACTGTGGAGTAAAAAGGTTGAGACGTGGATAACTCGGTGGCTAAATGGACTAAACAATTCTGAAGTGTGAGGTAGAAATTGGGGATATGTCTGAAATGTAACATTCAAATACAGCATTAGCAATGTAAGGTGGTAATTTAAACAGTATAATACTTGAAGTGAAAAATACAGAGGCTGAAAAGAGAAAGTACATTGCGGCAGTGTGATGTAAAGATGAGAGAGAATTGAGTAAAGTGTAACTCCAACAAGAGAAACAGATCAGTGGGAGTTCAGCAAGAAGCAAAATGAAAAGTGGAGAAGTTTGAAAAAAAACTTTACTTGTGTTTACTTGTGTTTTAAATGTTTTGATCATAAGGAATATTCCTCACGGTACTATCACAGCTCGCAGTTCAACAGCTGTAGGAAAGAGAATCTTTTTGTGAGGCATGGGCCACACACACACACACACACACACAGAGGCTTGCACAGCTGGTTACATGTCCTAACATGTCCTAACATGTCTTGAACATGCATCTCTCTCTCTCTCTCTTTTGCTTAGACAGCATTTTTCCACATCACAGATTATGGGGACAAATGTTGCCACACAACAGTTTTTGGTTATGCTGATTTATACTTTGTAGTAATTTTAATAATTTTGCTGTACAAAAGAAACACCACCATGATAGGTTTGTAACACAATTAAAAGATTTCAAAAGGATGGTACAAACCAGGCAGAGACTGAGGTCCAGAAAAAAGGCTGAAGGTCAGAATAGTTAGTGAAAACAAACAGGCAAAGGCAGACCTCTGGGATGACTGGGGACATCGGGGGTTTCTGGTTTTCACTGAAGGACAGGAGGAAAAGCTTGAAGCACCTAGGGAGAAGGAGTGCTTCTTTTCCTGGTCTCTGAAGAGTGGAGACTGGGAGCTGTGGGAACACTGGAAAGGGGGCAGCCCTGTAGCAGAGCAGGGGAGTGTGTTATGGGTGTATTCATCCACATAAAATGCTTGACCCTGGATCCAGGTGTGTGAGAAGCAATAAAGCAGAGCACGGTCTTCCTCTCCTGATTCATTGTCCTGGTTTAGCTGTTAAATTAGGGATGGAGCCTTGAAGACAGGCTGAATGAGACGGTAACATAATCAGTGTCCAGAAGTTAATGGACAAAAGTAAAACCAAATTTATGTTATCTCAATTCTGGTTGGAAAGAAACTTGTCGTCATTTTTCAGTGTTTGTATATTTTCCCCTTTGTGTGTGTATACGTGTGTGTGTGTGTGTGTGTGTGTGTGTGTGTGTGTGTGAGACTGTCCTGACACGTTTCTCTCTAGCCACTGTCACTGTCACTCCAGGTCTTCAGCTAAAGAAGTTGTTGAGTGTTTCTGCCTGACTGGACAGCCTGTCGCCACATCTGTCACTTTGCAGAAAACCCTGTGCCTGATTCCCTTCGACCCCCATTGCATGTTTGTGTGTGTGTGTTGTGTGTGTGTGTGTCTTACAAGCACAACTTTGCTTGAAAAGCTCCTTGCCTAGTAGCTAAGACTGTGTGTAAGATGTATGTGCGCTACTTTGCTCTTCAACTTTTAGTTTTCTGCAGTAGAAACCCTTTATTGTAATGAAATCTACCTTTCTACTTTCTTAGATATTGACTCAATAGTCCATTTATCAGATCAGCTATTTATAGCTTTATATTTTAAAATTAGTGGACACTATACTTGGATTTCAGCTCAATGTATTGACTCAAAATAACGGTTGTATTTCTTTAAATACTCATTATTTTTATCTGCCCTGATAAACTCATATGGGTCAGTCTCTATGCCCTCGTGTGTCTGTCTCAAATCATGTGTTAGTCTCTTCTGTCTTCTCCAAAAGAGAGAATGAGGAAGATAATTTTACGACTATATTTCTAACTAAAGCTGTTACTCGACAAACATTTCTGAACGATTGAATCCACTCTGGCCTCAGGTGGCCATGATGTTTGATGGTACGTGCTCTTTTTTTTTAGCTATCTAAGAATGGAAAACATTTCTATTAATTTGTATGTGTTTGCAGCTGACATAAATCAACAAGTGTCAAGCTCTGAGCAAAATGTACCTCAACAGGATCCACACATTCATGTGTATGTATCATGAGTGTCGAGAGTGTACAGTTATCTTGTTATCTCATTAATATTTGCGTATTTTATATCGTAAATGACCCAGTTTGGATTTGTGAAGAGTGTTACAGGTTACATTTTGTTTTTGTTGTTTCATCCATAGACTGTATATGGAAATTGAGAAATTGAAGTGGGATCAAAAATGAGGCCAATGTGGATGTACATTAAAGTGCAATACCCCTGACGGCCACTGGAGGCCGGCTCCAAGAAACCCTGGCTCCAATTGACTTCAGTTCAAAAATCAACATTTTGAAACATCAACTAGTCAGGCAATAATTTTTTCCACAAGTCTTTCTTATGGTCTTTGCTAAAGTTAATTCTTCTTATCAGTGATCTGGTCGTACATCTGAAAAAAAAATAGAATTAAGTAGATACCAGGTTTCAGAAAGAGAATTTAGGGCCGTGATAAGCTTGATCAACAGGTCTGATCTCCAATGAGACCGGTGCTGAAGTTAAGTCTCTCACACATTGGGCTACACCCGAATCTTCACTCTTCCCTTCATGTGGTCACTTCTGGCTCCAAAAGACCAACGTGGCGACGTTGAAATGCTGATGTCCTGGCTTCAGAAGTCTACAAACCAATGGGTGACATCACGCTTGCTTCGTTCATTTCTGTATACAGTCTGTGGTATCATCATGTAAAATTTTGAAACACTTGATGTATCTCAGATACCTCTTTAGCTTTCCAAAGACATTGAAAAATAGTGTTTACAAGTTTTCTATGGGCAATTGTTGGGATTTTTAAACTGCTCTTTTCGGATTTCTGTCTGTATCCAGTGAGCAGTGATCATCTTTAACTGAACGACTGAGGGTTGTAGAGTTCCTTGTATCAAACAGTTTGTGTGTAGAAGCTTCTGAGGAGCTGAAATAAGGAAATAGGAGGTAGAGAGGAGCAGCATTTATAGATTGGGATCAGTAGCCCTGCATATGGCCTACTCATTCCTCCACTTCTTATCTTAGTAAACAAACCACAGTCATTACTCTAAAGCTTTAATAGGGAAAATGCCCCATTTGTTTACATACAAATACTAATATTTACATAATGAGATAATTTTCTACAGTATTAAGTGAATGCACACACAACATACTATTACATTTGCAAATATCCAAACATACCCAATATATTATAAAGTCACTAACTTAATTAACACTCACATAG
>OOFC01009895.1:5470-17859 GCA_900323345.1 Pseudochromis fuscus
AATAATGATGACAATAATAATAATAACAATAATAAGAATAACAATAATAATAATAATAATAATAATAATAATAATAACAATAATAATAATAATAATAATAATAATAACAATAATAATAATAATAATCATAATCATAATAATAATAATAATAATAATAACAATAATAATAATAACAATAATAATAATAATAATAATAACAATAATAATAATAATAATAATAATAATAATAATAATAATAATAATAATAATAATAAATAATAATAATAATAATAGTGATGGACATGACTGGGACACACTTATTCTTGTAATAGTTTCTGACTCATCAAATTAGGAGCTGACTTATGTTTTGGGTTTGTTTCATTTATTAATATTCACTTGTAGTTCTAAATATTCATGCAGTGTGTGCCATTCACAGCAAGTTTCAGTTGTTTTTATTACTGTTTGTGAGTTTGTTTGGTTTTTGATGCCGTGCATTTGATGCAGGGCGGCTGTGGCTCAGGTGGTAGAGTGGGTCGCCTATTGTAAGATTGTGGGTTCGATCCTCAGCTCCTCCTGTCCACATATTGAAGTGTCCTTGGGCAAGACACTGAACCCTAAGTTGCTCCTCAGTAGCGCCTTGCATGGCAGCTCGGTAGCCATTGGTGTGTGAATGGGTGAATGAGGTGCCATGTAAAGCACTTTTGGACCTATCTTAGGTCATGAAAGCGCTATATAAAAATGTACTCCATTTAGCCTCATGTTTGAGGTTTCAATCATTTTGAACTACAATAGTGGGAGTGGAATACATAACTCAAAAGTACTCAGAGAGCACACATCTCCACAAAGCATGATCTCTGTGTGATCGCCACCAAACCATCTCAGACTGTAGACATTGTCATCCTGCATGTGTGTGTAAGTAAGTGAGTTATAGAGTTTTATCATCTTTATTAAAACATTTGTTCATTTTAAGCAATAGAGATTTGTTTGGCTCATCTTCTGATCTTACCAAGAATTCAATCACCTTTTCTTTGGGTAATGCCATCTCTCTCTCTTTATCTCTTAGGCTCTCTTCAGAAGTTTATCCACAGTGTTGCTAACAGAAGCACAAACAAGAAAAAATATACCCTCCCTGGCGAAGGTAACAACAACCGACTGACTGGTTCAGCGGGTTATTTTCATTAAGCTGTTTCCCTACTGGACCTGTGCATGATGTGTATTGTTTTAATTAGCAACACACATAGAATTAATGTTAAAACAACTGTTACAAATTATCATTCTGACACATCTGAGCTAAAATGCATTTGATGCCCTTGGCCATCAGTTACACTCTGTGCTGAATATTCTGGGAGTGTAGTATTTAAAAGTCATCCTGCTTTCATTGCCTTGGCAGTCAGTCAACATGACCCCACTGTGACCCCTGTATTAACCACCTGGCACCGGCTGGATCCCACCCCACTGCCTGACTTACTGTATAATAATCTATAATTATCTCTCAAACCTTGAAAGAGGTTGTCCTACTCTCTTGTGTGCGGGATTCTGCCTGAAGTGCTGTGTTAGGCCGTCAACAGTTGCTGAATAAGTATATTCTGACGCTCTGGGTGCTTTGGTGTCGTAAGTATGTTTCTTTAATCAAGACTTATCCAAGGAGATAATAGCTTCATAGATAATAAAACGAATAGAATGTGGCAGTCATTAAGGATTAAACATTTAAAATTACAAGTGAGTGGACAAGCAAGCCCCGAAGACTGTCCTGTCCTTCACAACTGCCTGCTGTATCCTCACAGGCACACATTAATACTGCAATAATCCTCTTTGACTTTTTGCCATTTAATACACACAGTGTATTAGGAGTATGCATAAATTCACCCCAAAATTGTGATAGTGAAGTCCCTTTATGGGTTGAATTAAGACTATTACCTACTTTCAGTCCTGTAGTGGGTTTATTAACAATTGCATGACTCAGTAATGATATTGAATTTTTGTAGAGGATTGATACTGAGAGGAATGCTGTGTTTATAATCCCTCCTTCACCTAACAAGATATTTTGTTGTACAGTTGTTTTGCACTGATATTTCTCCAGCTGGTAATCATATGCATATAATAACTAATGCACACCAGGTCTATTTTAAATACAATTCCTGCATCCCCCAGCTATACTGGCTTTTCAGATTCAAGCTTGTACTTCCAATTAAAAATAGTTTTGCGGTTTTGTTTTTAGTGAAATACTCTAAAAGGAATATCAAGTGTAGTTTGGACAATCACCAAGCTCAGAGGGAGGATCTTGAAGTCACAGTTATTATATCAAGTCGTGCACGGAGTCTCTCACGCAACATGGAGTCATGGAGAGGAGCTCCCCAACCAAACACTTCCTTCAGTCTTTATACAGTTTACAAGAGTTTTTTCTTTACTTCTGCCTATCACCTATCACATATGTCATGTCAGCATGTCCTGGTCGATTAATGACAAAGCTTTATCTTCAAGGTTTGTGATGAGGTAGAGGGTCCCCTGACGCCTTGTATAAGATGACATAGATTAAGATATAGATTGAGCTCTGCCCCATCCAAGCATGAGTAATCATAATAGCATTTTTCTCTCAACAACCCTGGCAACTTGATTTATTTTATGAATACAGTAATCCCTTCTCTATCGTGGTGGTTGCGTTACAGAACCCCTCTGTGAAAGATGAAATCTGCAAAGTAAAAATCATATGTTAATATGGTTATTTTATATATTTTAAGCCCTTATAAAGCCACACTCTTATAAACATTTCCTGTACAGTTATACACTATAAACCCCT
The DNA here is from genome assembly GCA_900323345.1 of Pseudochromis fuscus. Lineage (NCBI taxonomy): Eukaryota > Metazoa > Chordata > Actinopteri > Pseudochromidae > Pseudochromis > Pseudochromis fuscus. The sequence continues at coordinate 8,247 of OOFC01009895.1, forward strand.
TTATGTTCTCTTAGATATTAGGTTAGATGTGTTGAAATTATGTATGTAAACACAATGTCACAATCATCTGGGCTACTGCTTTGCTCGATCTGAGCCAATCAGCACTCAGGATACTTAACCGCGTGCTCTGATTGGGTAGTTTAGCAGCCATCCTCCAATAGCATCCCATGTGTGGCGCACTACAGAGATGAGCAGTGATGATGTCAGTTAAGCGACGGAGCATAACGTCAGTTAGCGACGGTGGCTAAGGTGGTGGAGTGTTCAGATTTATGATAAATAAGCTGGACGTTACAGTTGAACTCACGTAGTTTTTCAATAACATGACACAGTGTATGAAACCAGAAAACCAGAAATAAAAAGGCCCATTGTGGGCAGAAATCCGAGATATATATTTAGATATGATTGCATATGAAATCTGTGATAGAGTTGAGGGATTACTGTACATTAAAACAGATTTTTTTTTTAGTGAGCAAGTAGGGAAAAAATGAAGAAAAGTTTGGGCATACACAGAGAAAAGAGTGTCATCATGATTAGATAATGGAAATGCCAATAATCACTAGACCTGAAGAATTTTTTTTATACACCAACCCATTGCCTTGGCCTTCTCACGCTTACTTCTGTGTGAAAGAGACACTAGAACTGAATGCAGCCATAAGAATGAATGGTGTCTATGAATATAATTCCTGGAAAACTGAGTCACCAACACTAACTGGAACCAGATAGAAAAGTGATGTATGAATGCACAAGGGATGATGATTAAATACTCATCACCAACTGCATGGATATAAATTAAAAATGACTGCTATTCATTTATTAAAGATAACATGTTTTTATTTTAAGTAATTATGTCGCTGCTCTGTGGCGTGCATTTCTCAGTGTTATATTGTGGTAAGATTCATTTTCAAAAGCCAGGGAAGGCAACAAACAGCTAAAGTTTACTTGTGCCTTCTATTGAGTTGATTATGGAAAAAATATTATATTCTACTATTGGCCAAAAATGGAATAATCAAGTGTGAGTTCGTTTGCATTTGGTATTGAGCAAGCTACAAAACTTATAATTGAATTATTACAGTGTGTTGTTGTTGTTTGGATCCACTCTTGATCTTAAAACTGGACACAACCCTCACAGTAACAAAAGGAAAAACACAACAGTTGGACACTGTTAATGAAAACTAAAAGAAAAAATAAAAATGGAACAAAACATTTTTTCCAAGATAAATATATCATAGCAGCTGTGATTTTATGTCTCAGAGACAAAAAAAGAAATCATTATAAAAAGTATTTCTGTTCCTTTGCGTCTGCCAGTGTTTGTTATCCGAGAAACAATATTATTCAGGTGCTAGGGAAGTGTCATATTCTGCCTGTTGTCCCAGTCTCATCTGTCCATAAATGTCAGCAGAAACATGAGGTTTTTACAGCAGCTCAGTGGCCCCACGGTGATGGAAAGATGCCCAAAAGCTTTACAAACACCATGTTTTTTATTAAGGACAGAAAGTTGAACGGCAGTTTTCTTGGAGAAAATATCCCCACTGTCTTTCACTTGTTGCTGGAGCTGATATGGATTAGATGAGATTCTGGCGATCATGGTGAAAAAACAAACACAGAATATCAACACCTACCTACCATACCTAACAGTAATCCGAGGCTTATTACCATAACCTCAGACTGTAACCAGCTTGCATTGGTATGACAACAAAACACTGTGAGCAGAATCTATATGTAGCGTACCCGTGTGTTGCTTTAGATTTTAGTTCATTTTAAATCCGTGAGAATTGCACCGAATAATCAAGGTGGCAGTAATGTAAAATTACTATTTGTGACAGAGAGAGTTAGGGGCCCAGTGTGAAAATGTGTTACCTGAGTGAATTACTCCAAAACAAGTAATGAAAGAAAAAGTCATACATATAGGGAAATGACTATTCATTTACAAGCTTACACGTTTGGTTAACCCTTAGCTTATAAATATTAATGTGGTTGTCATCCACGTCAGTGGTCCCCAACCACCAGGCATGGACCGATACTGGTCCGTGAGGCATTTGTTACCAGTCCCGCACAGAAAGAATAAATAATTTATATCATTTCCATTGTATTGACTATTAGAGTTTGAAAGACATTTTATTTTGAAAAATGAAGGGATTCTCTCCGACTTTACTTTTGCCTGGGCCTCTTGACATGTGTCTTGTCTTGGTCACATGATACTATGTATCAGATATCCAAAAAAATAAGCTCTCAAACTTGTGAAAATTATTAAACAAACAAACATCTAGGAAGAGCTTCTTTACAAAGAGGGAAAGGACAACTTAACCCTTTTACTCCGAACATTTTAAAGTGACGTATCAATCAAATCATCGTAATTCCTCGGCCATTTGCGCTAGTGACGCGATTCCAACTGATTCTGAAAGCCGACAAGCGGATCTTTTATACACTACCGTAATGTAGGTAATATGTATTACTTACTGTAATATGAATTACAGTAAGTTGGTTTATGCTAGTCACTAAATATCGCCAGCGATACGCTTGGTGTTAGAGGTTTCATTTTTATGGTAGTCCTCTTATTTTATTTTTGCTGTCTTCATCTGCCACATCTTGAAAGCTGGTCTGCGAAAACAATGCTTACATTAAATCGGTCCATGGTGCAAAAAAGGTTGGGGACCCCTGATCCTCGTGCCTAATCTGTGAAACCAGATTCTGAATCTTAGTGATTTCAGTTATTTGAAACTCAAAGCCAAGAGCTGAGAATGGTCTTCCACATCAACACATTCAGTTGCAACACATCCAATCCTGAATACAATGCGAGATATACATTTCATTTTCACATGTATTTATTTGAGTTATGAGAAGCTTATACAGCTGAAAAATTCCTGTTCAGTTATTGTATCACATTAAGATGCTCTACACAGACTGTAGGTATACGGCATAAAGGAGTCTGCTTAGAGTCTGAGTCACATTTCCAGGAATATTGCATTTGATATTCACAATGTGCAGAAACAGGCCAGCATACAACCTTGAAACACAGAACGCACATACAGAACAGGGACAGTGGGGCTACACATTAAGTACAGCACAAGGTGACAGTGCAGTACATATTATTATATACTAGTCACATACATTAAGCATTTACATTAGGCTGGGCACCACGGGGTATTTCGACAGCACGGGATATGAGTGCATTTGAATACAAGGGGTGAGGGTGGCTCAAGCAGAGTGCTGAAGTAATGTGCCATCAGGTAGGTAGCTGTGTGGGATGAAATGCCTGAAATAAGTTATGACCACAATTACAGGAGCTAAAGTGGTGTGGTGCACTAAGGTTTCTCTATTATTCATTTCTTTTATTTATTCTGAGTAGCCAAATGAATGAACAGCCATCTTGCTATTTGTGTTCATACCTTTTGATGGCGCGAACAGGATCAAGTGGTGCCATAAACCGCTGTCTCCTAAACAAGTGAATAATGAAGATTTAGATAACCAATTAGGCCCTCAAACATTAACTGCCCTCCTCACACCAATTGAGCCAATAGATCACGGTTTTCGTGCGGGTTCAGCACAGCTCCGTGGGATGATCAATTGCCGTGCACAAATTCCCAACTATCATCTCGGCTCGTTTGTCAAAGTGAGCTTATATGATGAAAAATTACATCTCCGTGGCAATGTATCGGTGGATCTGGAGCAGAGTTTTCTGTCTTTATCTTTGTGTCTTGTGGTTGATTTGGCGGTGCACAGGTACACAAATATCTGCCAAACAAAGACTGAACAACAATATTGGGTGTATCTTTACCTATATGTATTCTTTATGCATGTTTTCCCACATGCATTTTCATTTTCACTGCATTCTCATCACCAGCGACACTAAGGACAGCCTACAGGAGATGCCTGCTGTTATTTATTATGGCTTAATAACTGCACGCCTGCCAAGTTGGAAAGCGGTCAATAAGAAAAAGTGGCTGTGAAAGCGCTTCATATTAAATGTGTCAGTGTTTGTTGAATACAGAATGTGCCTCACCACTCTGTGAAGTGAGGAAAAATTGCATTTGAATAAGGTTCACCTTCAGCCCTTATTTGATCTGTATTAGTGGTGGGGTGTAGTGATTAGTCAAAGACTGCTTTTGTTTGGATCAGAACTGACATAATAAGAGTGAGGACCTGGGAGGCTGATAGGACTTCAGTCAACACGAGCTCAGTCTTGACACAGGAGAGATACACATAAAAGCTGGATTATGATAAATAATAAATTATAAGAAGTACAGCATGCAAGTTCTATTCTGCTCTCATTTTTAATAGCTTAAATATTTGCTGAAGTGATGGAAAAACATTTTCAGTCCCCTCACAGTCTGTGCTCTCAAACAGCTCTGGGAGAGCAGGTGCTGAACACGAAAGGGAAAGAAAAAAATGTTTCCATCAAATTATTGAATTCAATAATGTACACATACCCTTATCCAACCCACATACACAGGCATACAGTGGTGATCAGCAGTACACAGTTCATGTTGATATAAGTATTTTAGTCTGATCAGGAACCAGGCCAAATAACAACCCACTGAATATCAATCAGTGGTCTGCTGATCAGGTGATCATTGTAAACATGTGCTCTACATCAAAATGTGCACAATGACCACACCCCCTGGCAGTTGGGAAACCCTCAGAGAGCACAAACCTCCACCACAGCATAATCTATGCCCAATCTCCAACGAATAGTCTCAGATTGTTGATATTATCATTCATGTATGTGTAGATTATTCAACATAATTCATAAGGATGTGACAAAGTTATTAATTTTACCCTTAGAGTTTAAACGTTTGTTGAAGCCGATAATGTAATAACAGCCAATAACGTAATAAATTTGCCCTTTTTGAAATGTAATAGGCCGACAACGTAATAACTGGCTAATAATATTAAGTTATCGGCTGTTATTACATTATTGGCTTCAACAAATGTTTGTCTGTTGTCATGTTGTACCTACCACTTCTTTCTTCTTCCTCGCCTGTGCAGTGCTGGTGATTTGCTGCCCCCTGGTTCTCCATAGTCTTTGGTAATAGATCCTTTCACTGATGATAAATAATAGGGATTATGGAGCTTTTTTTCCCCCAACAGGATCCCATCCTCTGCCCAAAATGTAATAATTTGTTCCATGGGTAATACCCTGTCTCTCAAAACAACAAACCAACACAGGTGGATACCATAGCGAAGGTAAGGATGAACAAAACACCTCGAATACAGTCAGTCAGTGAGGAATAGGAGAATTTTAACACTTCTTGGGGGTAAACAATAAAAACAGTGTATGTTATGAGGTGGAAACAAAATCCTGCGTGCTTGCTAACATGATCAAAAATAGAACCATCAGTCATTACATTGCAATGACTCAAACCATCAACAGCTGCAATGGCAGGAATCCGAATGACATAACATGTAGGACACGGAAATCAGCCGTTAAAGTCTTGCATGCGCTTCTTTGCCGTTTTGCTTCAACGTCTCAAAGCTTTTAAAAAAATTGGCTTACATGTAGAGTGCATAGGTTGCACTCCCTTAGGGGAAAAGTGGGTGGATTAGCTGCTGAATTGCTGCTGTCGATGCTGTAATGAGCGTATGTACTTTCAAATATAGAGAGGGGAATTTCTGACCTAATCCAAAAAACTAAACACACCCTGTCCCCTCTGAATATATGTCTCCCCTTGTAATCAATCACCCATGTGGTTAGTACAATGCTTCACATATTTAAACTGAAGTTATAAATCATTTATTTTTTTCATTACGGCTCTCCAATCTATGTTTGACAGTAAAACCATATAGCTAAGCGTCCTTGAATATGTAATGATTTTAACCCCTCATAGCTCAAAGAATTTGATGAGCAAGCCATCCACTTTGTGTTCAGGGATGAGCTTGATGGCTCCTTTGCTGAAAGGCACAATGTGATCTTTAGAAAACACCAATTTGCATTTCTACAACCGTATTGGCTTCAGTGGTAGGTGCACAATACATAATCTGCTCCCAATATAGAAATTTTAAAATGGCATTCAGAAGCATGAGTAGTTCACTTAAGGGGTGTAGATAGATAATAAAATACACTAAATATTAAAATTTCTTCTCCAGGATCATTCCAAAAGGCAGAACATAAGTTGATGTGGGTTTTGAATAAATATTGGTTTGGAGCCAACATTAGAAAGCTGCACTCCCTGATTTTATTACTATTATGCCTTTGGCTATTTCTTCTCTCATACTATGTCCATAATCTTCTAATCAACCAATTTTCCCACTGATTTTTATTACACAGCACTACAGCAATATGCATTTCCTTGTACCCACATTTCAAGATCCGGAGGCTCAAAGGTACTTCAAACAGTGGCTGGATACACCCTCGTAGTTATCACATTTTCTATTTCTATGCACTTCATGGTCTGTTTGATGTTATTCATGAGCTGTAACTGAAAGTAATACAACTGCATGGGGCCAGAAAAACGCTTTTGAATACAAAGTGTGGGCTGCTGTGCTGCAGAATCATATACATACCTGCTCTTAATAATGGGCTGGAATTAAACGCTGCCGATCAGACGTTACTGCGCCCTTCTGTTTGTGCCTTATGAAGTGTGCAGCGGAGGTGGGGTTTTCAGCTATCTGTGAAATGTTATTAAGAGTTTGTTTTAAATGATGGATTTTATTCTGGGGATGTTCTCATTATTATGTAAAGAGACTTATTTAAAAATCATGCTTAGGTTTTGTCAACTTTTCTACAATCTCTTCCTGTCACCTCGCAGCAACAGCAGGTTGATTGGTGATTCCAGTTTGGCCGTAGGCACGAGTGTGAGCATCCACGGTTGTTTCACGGTGATGGACTGGCGATCTGTCCATGTCCACCTTTTGCCCAATGCCCAGTTCCAGCCCCTGTGGCCCCGTGCAGAATAAATGAGTCCAAAAGATGGATGCATGAATTTTTCCAATCTGACTTCAGTGTGTTTGCCACTCCGCTGGAAAACGCACAGATTGAGGAAACGTTGAGTAAATGAACAATGTCTTCAATAAACTGTCCCACACTGTGAAGTTAAGTCATCATCTCTGGAGGGAAGCCAAATTTATGTGTGAGGCAAACGCAAAAAGATTATCTCAATTTACAAGCCTGCCTGCAGGAAATCACATTTTCGTCGCAGATAATTTAATGACCCATTGGCCTGTTCAGTTTTTGCTAAGATAACATTCCTGTTTACTGCCACTGATACTCTCTGTGATTTTTTTCCCCCTGGATTTATATTTATGCAACCCCCTCCCCTCAATTGTCATGACTGCAGAAAGTAAAAAAAACACAAAAACTGGACGTCAGAGCTGATGTTGATTTGTGCAGCGGAGTTTTGAGGGTTTCTGTTTGGGTCTGCAGATATATATATATATTTGCACATACAATATTAATATGTGTTGTGTTGGTTTCACTTACAGCCCTAGAATAGAGAATGCATTCAAGGGTGGTTCAGGCAATTTTCGAAACACTGCTTTGAACCCAGAGCGTCAACTAGAGGTTGTATAATACATTCCTCACCAGTCTGTGGGTGGAATAGATTAGCCACTACTGCTATGTGAGGTGGCTTTGTCATTTTTCTTAAAAAAAAAAAAAAAAAAAAACTGCTGAAGATGTTAGGGTTTCTATCTCATTATCATCGCCACCAAAACAATTTCCAAAGCCTTCTGGGATGAATGTGGCTCAGCAGGCTTGGGAGTGTACCACATAATATGCTCATGACAAGGTGGATAAAAGTCAGACTCCAAACCTGCACCACATGTGATTTCCTTTTCCTTTTTTATTCCATCACCTTCATCTCTACATGCTGTACTTTGCCCTGAGCACCTCCTAATAAACACTGCTCGTGACGAGAACAACTGGTGCCTGGGTTTTGGCTGTTATCAACATTGGCTGCTGTTCATTTGGTGTCTGTTGTGGAGGAGTGCATGGACACTTTTTCTCATTTCTTGGTAACCGTGCCAGCAGTTTGTCTACCTTTCTAAAACGACGAGCCAGAAGGCGGGACTTCTTGAATAGAGCCAGTACCATCATAGAGCTTTACAGGACGGGGACATAAAGTGCCCTTTCTCATTTGAGTCCGAGTGCACGGCGCTAGTCCAAAACCAGTTTACGCTCCCTGATTGTTGTTTTATGCAGATGCCAGTTAGGCACTGCGGGAATGTCTCCCTTTGTGTTCTCCTATTGCATTTTTCAAAATCAGCTTTGTGCCAGTGTTGCCAGCATCAAAGTGCAATATGCCTTAACAGACTCTGTTCATGTCAACATGACATACAAAGCTGATTATTTCTGGCGAGAGAGTCATTTGGTCTTGTCACTGCAGACCTAACAGCAGCCATATTGTCCTTCATGACATTGTTGGCTGAACATGTACCAAGCTTGGGGGCTTTATGCTGCCTTGTGCAATAATGAAAGTTGAATCCCCACTACAAATGTCCTTAATTATGATTTTGTTTCCTACTGTTTGATAGGATGAGCCTCCAATAACACTGAAGCAGGGATAAGTCAGCAGGGACATTCACCAGTGCCTATGCTCCCATTTCAAATCATAGACGGTCCTCACATCAAAGGTACTCAAAAACTGTCTCTCTGGTCAAAGCAAACAACAAACAAACATGTGATGCAGACAATCACTGGTGCTCATGCTCCAATGAGAGGAGCTTATTTCTAAAGTTGGGGAAATGGATTGGAACGGTGCTGGAGAGTGGGACTTGAAAGCAGGGATTACGCTGCACACCTTTTAAAGTGCAGAGTTTTGATACCGATACAAGTTTTGTTTCTTCACCGTTACGCAGGTGAATTTTAAACACATCTTTTTTGTTCACAGTAATACCTTGAGAAGTGTAGTATTCAAAAGACACATTCAGTCGGAGCTGTCCCCACAGTGTGTAAAGGCATTGTTGCAAAAGGTGCCAGTGACTGTAATTTCATGCGCTTTTAAAAATGAAGCCTTTGAAAAACAGAAATCCCACAAGTCAGTAGAGTACTGATACTGTGACAACTTAATGATCCCCAGTAGATGCCATATTATTGGTGTTTGGGGAAACATAAACTTGCACTTAAACTTTTAATACTCAAGTTAAGTGTAAAATTACATGCATACTTTAACTCACTTTGTTTTGGGTAACCTTTCCCCAGCATCTTAAGACATATTTGAAAACACATCTCATCCTCTTTATCAGTACAAACGATGTTCATTTTATGTTGCACGTTCTGTACTGCATCATTTAACTGCAGTTGTGGCTGCTTATTATTTATTGGCAGAACTTGTTCTCTCTAGAGTCCTTTGAGATGGGCTTTGTGATGAAAGGCTAAGCATAGTGTGAAATTACTTAATGTACCTTGATGCATAGTAATATGACAAGATGAAGGACTTCAAAGTCCACGTTAGAGTTGATATATTATTTATATCACTATGACATATGTTTAGAAACATATATACAGTCATGCCATCTACCCATCTACCCATCTATCTATCTATCTATCTATCTATCTATCTATCTATCTATCTATCTATCTATCTATCTATCTATCTATCTATCTGTCTATCTGTCTATCTATCTGTCTATCTATCTATCTATCTATCTATCTATCTATCTGTCTGTCTATCTATCT
>OOFC01009904.1:21893-42569 GCA_900323345.1 Pseudochromis fuscus
GGTAATAATAATAAAATGTTGGGTAAAAACAACTAAACGTTGTATAAGAATAATAATAAGTTGAGGAAAAACAGTCCATTATCTTGGGTTAAATGAAGCATCTAATTAGTTCAATATTTACCCAGATAAGCAACACAACATTTTTATATTGTTATATCTAGATGTATTGTTTCATAATATAGTCACAGTTTTGGTAAAATAAATAAATAAATAATAAATATAATAATTTATCAACACAGGATGTGTTACAGATAATTATTCTTTCATCAACATTAAAAATCTACATTAAAATATTATCTGTTACACTTGGAGAAATGTTTCTATGTGTGTGTGTGACCATGTATGTGGGTCAGTGTATGACAGTGTGTGTGTGTGTTGCTGTGGTCCTTCCTGCTCTGTGATGCTCACCAGTCCTGCTCTTCCTGTTTGTGTGGAGTAAACCTCTGAACAGGAGCTCGGCTGAACGCTATTGATTTCCCGGCACCGCCCTGCTTAGATTAAGAAATGCCAATACGAGGATTCCTCCCCGACTCTCTGGTTCACGTCGAGTTCACTTGTCATTTTCTATAATTCTGACAAAATCAAGATGCTTAACCGTGATGTAGTTAGCCGTGCCGGGCCGCCCTCGGGTTTTCTGATTGAATTAGACGTCTGTGTCCTGCCATTTGGTACCAGCCTGAAGTATTCCCAACACTTAATGGGAGCAGTGGGGGTGGTGGTGGTGGTGGGGGGAGAAGTTATTTACTGTTTAAAGAAAGAGGGATTTGGAAAAAATGAAGAATGCTGCTGTTCATAAATCCAGCAATCACAGCTTTCTTACAGCTAATATCAACTGTTTGCTTTTCCCTGTGACTGACTGTGTGCGTGATGCATCAGCACATTTCAGATGGGGTTTGGATCCTGAGGTGAACACCTTCCTGTTTCATGGTGGCTGCTGTACAGTTAGCACACACTACAAGCTGCATGTGAAATATGAACTCATTTAAATTGTATAGCAACACACTACTAAAAAAAAATAATCAGTGTTGTGTTTTTCATTTTATTTCATTAGTGCATAATTTCACCACATTTAACATATATGGTTTATTGTACTGTTGTGATTAAAGAGAAATTCTAATATTGATTTTTAAAAACAATAAGTTACAGATTACTAGTTCAAAATATATTCACATTTTACTCTGTAACTTGAATGTGAGTTGAAAAAGTTTAAACTTGAGCAACAAATTTGCATCACGTGGTATCACCGATTTCCTGTTGCCATGGTTACGGGCAGGAGTACTCTTATTGGCTTTTACTCACGAGTGGTGAAATCACACGATCAAACATGATCACCTCAAAAAGAGGAAGATTTAGGGGCGTGGTTAGTTTGATGGACAGATCTGATATCCAATGAGATTAGATCTGAACTCATCCACAGTGGACGGTGTCCTCGGGTTTATGAAATCACTTTCAGATTTTTACATGATTACTTTGTGACTTCAGGAATGAAAACAACCATTTTGGAGCCAGAGTTTTTTGGAGGCAGCATCTAGTGGCCATCGGTGGTGTTGCACTTTTTTGCACCTCCACATAGGCTTCACTTTTGCTTGATCATGTACAGATACATTATGATCACACCTTCTGACCGCTGTGAAGCAAAGAGGAGGTGGTCAGCTGGTTGCAGGGTCAGGATGGACTCAGGTCACTCATTTGATTGGCAGAAGAGAAACAATGTAAATCCAAACAAATCAAAACAAAATCCTGTCAGATGAATGGACTCTGCTCTTTTTAAGCTTCATCGTGTTGCACTCAAATTTGTTGTCTGGAAATCTGAAGGTGTAAAGATGCAAAGCAGTTTCCGAAGCTGAATTGTAGTACTCATCAAGACCTAAAAATCACGCACTGGTACCCCAAAACTAAAATCAATTTTATTTTATTTTTTACTATAAATATCTCAAATACACGTTTTACCTGCAGATTGTTTGTCACTTAGCTGCATGTAGTAAAATTATACACTCATCAGGAAAAGGTACTACACAAATACATGTTATATTTCATGAGTGTGTACTGAGACATCACCTGCAGGACAACCTTGAACAGACCTACTACACTCTGAACTCCAACCCTCATCTGAAACAAGTCCTTAGATTTAAACTGAATGATTCACATTGTGGATCTTTTTCACTCTAAAGGGAAGTAACTGAGATTAACAGGTGAATGTAGTTGTTTGATTTTGCTGATAATTATCTTGTCATAAGAATAAGAAAACACACAAAACAGACATTAGTGAAGCCTGTGTTGTATTAAAGTGTCCCAGTAATGACAGTGAACAGTCAACACAACCAAAACCATGAAACTAAAGCAGTTTAGTGAAACTCTGGAAGTTTTCATCTTATTTTTCAGGCTGGTGATTTTCCTGCTGACTCGTCAAAATGTCTTTTACAAACAGAAGCAGATGATCAACAGATTTTAAGGAATTGTTTGAGATGAAAGACGCAGCCTGAAGATAAAACCTGAAGCTTTTAAGTGAACTGTTAAAGAAACTCTTAGAGAAGCAGTAAAACGTCTTTACACTCGCTCTGACTAAACACACACAGAAGTTTTACACTGATCCTCTCACTCTCACAAAGAAAGAGAAGAAGTGGAAACATGTTTTCTGTAAAGTACTTCATGCAACTGAAGTATGACCTGATTGAACACGTTAACCACCTAATTACCTGGACAGCTGTCTCCAAAAACACTCAGCTGCTTGTTAAATACTTTGTGCATTTCACCATATTCCTGTGTGTGTGTGTGTGTGAGTGTGTGGCTGCCAGTGTGTGTGTGTGTGTGTGTGTGCACTCATGTTTGAGATGGCCATCAATAGAAAGAGAGTGGAGGGAGAGATTAGGCGACTTTGTGTGCTAATCCCTGTGAAATCACGGGCCCCAGGGGTGAGGTGGGGAGATAGGCGAGTGCCTCTCTGATCAGACGGGCTGTGGCTCACCGTGTGAAGCCGCCTGAATGCCCGGTAATCCCTCCCCGAGCCACAGAGAAGCCCCGGCTGACTGATGGGCAGCTCCCCTCACTGCAAACACCGGCTTCTGCCTCTGAAACAGCTCATCACGGCCAGAGCTGGGAAGACTGCGGGCGGGTTAAGGAGGTGAGGGCTGAGGTGATGGTTTAGTGGAGGGAGCTGTGGAGAAAGTTGATTTTGCTGTCAAACTGCTGGTGAGAGCGCAGCAGTGTTGCTTTGGTTTTATCCAGCAGTAGTGCTGCATCTTCCTCATCATCACTTTACCTCCACATTAGGAGCGCTCACAGATACAGCAAGTAATGCAGATTGTCCTGTAACAGCATCACAGTTCAGGGTCTGTGTCCACAGGTGGGGTTTCAGCACTGGACAGATCCAGGACTTCATTTTCATAGCGCTGCTCTCAAGTTTTTAGGCCTTGTCCACATGGAGATGAAAACGATTTTGCTTCTAGTTTTCCGTAAACCACACAATCCACACCAGCAGTTCCCAACCTTTATAGACCACACAGCACCTCTGACTTCCCAACACAGCTGACCCACCACCAACACGCCACCGTCCACCCCCAACAATAAAAGATCCAAATGGCCACTTGTCATAAGGCCCGACATAAAATCTTTAGACACGTACAGTTAAGTAGTTTGTGGTCATGTGTAGTTAACTTCATGTTTTATGACACAGGTTCAGGGTTTTGTGCTTTGAGGACAGGTGTCCTGTCCAGCTAGACACAGGAACTAAAGACAAAACCTTATGATGCCTGGGTGTACGTGCACAGGGATCTTGGGCACATCCTAACCGCTAGCTGCACATGCATGGTAGGGTCAGTCTCACACATTATCCAGCTCATGTTGGCAAACACAAACATACCAGACAGGAAGTAAATGGTAAATGGAGTATATTTATGTAGTGCTTTCATGACCTAAGCTAGGTCCCTAAGCGCTTTACAAGGCAACTCATTCACCCATTCACACACATACTCACACACCAATGGCTACCGAGCTGCCATGCAAGGTGCTAGCCACCATTGGGAGCAACTTAGGGTTCAGGAAGTGGACGCTGCACGGACTCTTGCCGCCTTTCGGACCTTCAGGACCCCAATCCACCCTTATAATGATCATAATCATCTTCTTCTTTTGGCAAACGGATGAGATCCCCTAAAGATATTCTACCGTTTCCATCCATTGTTTTGATAGTTTATACAGTTAACAGCACAACAACTCCTTGTCATTTGCTTTTGCAGCTTGACTCCACTTGTAAACAATTGGTGCTTTTCCACCACATGGTACCTACTCCACTTGACTCAATTTGAAAATGTCCTGCTTGCTGCCCCCTGGCTGCAGGCGCAGAAACTCATACATGTCGCTAGCTCAGTTTCTTCTTCATGGTTCATTCCAACACAGCTCTCCATTTCTCTCACATCTCTTCTTCCTCGTTCACCATCATTACTGATTTTAACTCTTGATTTCACCCCTGACAGTTTCCCTGTTTTTAAACAATTCTGCGTAGGCCACCATTTCCATGTGGCGTACCACCCTGCAGCAGCTTGCACACCACAGGTTGAGAATCCCTGGTCCACAGGAAACCACTGAAAACACTGCAGTTCAACATCAGGCCTGTAGGTGTAACACTGCCAAACAAACACTCCAGAAAAAGGAGGAGAGGCCTCGGAGGATAAAACTCGTGCAACAAAATCAAGATGTCCACTTGTTGCTCACTGGATGGGGTTGGATGAAGGTTTTGAAGGTGATCTCTGTGATTCAATAAGAAGCTGTGCAGCACACAGTAAATATATTAAAGCTGAAACGCAACAGAAGAACCACACCAAACAACAAAGACTTGGCTGTAAATGACTGAATACAATTATATGAGACTGATTCAAACACTAAATTGCAGCGAGTTAGAGATAATCAAGCACACACTCATGTACATGCATGTGGCAACAAGCAGACACACTCTTACACTCACAGCTTTGATTGGAAATGAAAATGATCCGTCAGCCAGTGTTTTGCAGGAGACAGAAAAGTAAACAATGGAGGCAGTCACATTAAGACACTTAGACGAAAGTGTAATTACTGCTTCTCCATCGACCCAAATTTCCAGCAGGGGACCCATCGTTGACGGTACTTAGGCTGTTAGGAGTAAATGAGCTCTACTTTATTGCCTCCTAGTTTGTAATGGGTCTCTCTTCCATACCTCTGGCCAGCGGTACACGTCTTTAACCAATCACAATCAGCCCGCACAGTCAATGTTTATTAGCTATTGTCTTGTACAGAGCAGACAATAATGTGCACTTGACTTGAAACGCCGTCACGACCACGGGAGGCTCCTGCTTATAACTTTAAACTCTGCACAGTTCAGTCCAGCTGAGAGGAAGAGGAGGTTTATTACATTTGTTGATCCATGTCTTCAACACACAAGCAAAATAAATGTTGAAGTATATTATTTATTATAGTGGTTAGTGTTTAATGAAAGGTAATATGTGGAGCTTTTAGTCCATATGCTCTTATTTTTGAATAATTTTGGCAGTTACTTCATGTTTCAAAATAAAAGCTTTTATTTTGAAACATGAAATAACTGCCAGAATTTCTTTAATTTTTTCACAAATCCTCAAAAATATCACACTTTGTTTTGGTGCTAATTAGCAAATGTTAGCACACTCATGCACCAAACTATGATGCTAACCATTAGCTGTGCTGCTCAGCATGCTAACACCACCCCGTCTACAGCAGCTACTGAGGCTGAAGTCTTGTTATTTGCATACAGGCAGTTGTGCAGGAAATTTCCTCTATGAGATTTTTTCAGTAAGTAATTTTTCACGCTTGGCATTGTATAATAGACGTGACACATTCCTATATAATTATCTGTTCGTAGTAGATCCCATTTGTAATTTCTTGTTGCTGTGACAGTTTAATTTCCTTGTGTAGAAACCAAAATGCTTATCTCATCAAATCTCATCACATCTTTTATCTGATCTTATTTTCCTGCTTCTGAAAGCAAACAGAAACTTCAAATAACTCAGGCAAGCAGTAGGACAACTCATTAACAAGGAGTAAATGTGAATGTAAAGTGTACTTTGGCATCACGGCTGTTTTCTGTCACTTTACATGAGGCTGGTTTTCAGAAGAAGCAGAGGCGAGGAGAGATCAATACAAACCTCTGAAGATACACCTGCAGCATCCTCTACAGAAATATCTGGATGGGGACTTCATTCTAAGACAATAGAAGTGGTACACTCATAGAAAAATGAACTTAGCAACCAGTCAAAAACGTGCAATACTCCCGACGGCCACTAGGTGCTGGCTCCATTCTGATGTCATCAGATAAAGTCAACTCTTTTTCTCAGTGATCTGGTGGGAGGAGTTAGGGGCGGGGTTAGTCTGATTGACACGTAATCCATCTGAAAATCATTTATAATGAAGGAGATATTAGGCTGAGAGAAGGGGAGGGGTTTAGGGGCGGGGTTAGTTTGATTGACAGGTCTGGTCTCCAGTCATTTACAGTTGGTCTAGAGGCTCATGCATTGGTGAACTCTAGTGTTATTGACATTGGGCAGTGACCTCAGGTAAAGGTCAGACCCGCCTTCTCCATCCTCCCAACATATCCAAATATGGTTGTTTCTGCCTCCAAAAAACCAAAATGACAATGATGAAAAACCAAAGTCTTCAAAATGCGACTCCAAGGACCAAGCTACTTCTTTCATCTTCTGAACTAAACTGCTTGAAACTTAATACACAGCATGAAACTGATGAGAAGGGAAGTAAACCACAGATTATAAGTAAGTTCAGGATTTTGTCATACCGTATTTTCTGGACTATTGAGCGCACCTGTCTATAAGCCGCTATTGAATTTATTCGAACAGTTTCATGTGGTCCACTCTGACCGGGTCTGATGTGACGACGCTAAATGTATCGGCGGCACGGAGCTTGTTAGCTTGTAAAAAGCTAACGAGCTTTGTGCCGCCGTTACATGAGAAACACCGGTGTTTAAGTTCAAATTGTTGGAAAAAAGTAGCGGCTTATAGTCCGGAAAATACGGTAATTATAAAAAAAACCTTTAAAATGACTCATGTGGTTTACTGAGGGAACCAGATGCCCAGTGATGGGATCCCTGGACCTGAGTGACTGTAGTCATCAAGAACTGTAACAAACAGACTAATCAGCAGAGACACACAACATGTTTATAAAGAGACAAGAAATTACAACCAAGACACACAATTTGTATTTGAAAATGCAAAACAGCCACCAAAATACAGGAAATGACATGAAAGAGACAAAAAACATGAAACAAACTGACACAATCTGAGTTTAAAAAGAGAGAGATACACAACAATCACAGAGACATACAAGTCCATAAGGTGTACACAAAAGAAAAATACAGACAAAGCAACTTAGATAATTCAGATTCAAAATGACTACAAAAAACACAAAGCAACCACAAACTTACACAAATGTATTAAACTACACAAATTGGGAAACAAATTTGTGGATGTGAAAGAGGTGTAATAACAAATAACAAAAAATGGCTTATGAGAGATACAAACCAACTCCAGGGAGGTGAAAATGACTCGACAAAAAGACACAAAAGGTACATAAAATGACCACAATGAGATTCAAATGGCTACAAAGACACACAAAATCTTTGTAGTTGAAGGAGGCCAACAGACAAATCAGCAGAAAAAAACAAACTGACTTCAAAGAGGCAGAAATACAACAAACACACAAATTACTGTTAAAAAAAAAATGCTAAACAACATAAAAAAACACTAAATAACATTAAAGAACCACAAAACGACCACAGAGAGACACAATATGACTTGAAAGAGACACAAATTCACTACAAACAGACCAATCGGTGGCAGTCTAACAGTCACAAACAGACACAAAATGACCTGAACACACAGTGAAGCCTCTGTGCACACAAATGCAAAGTGATTCTACACAAAACACACAAAGAGGCGACTGCAATATACATTTTGTGTCGATTCTCGGTGTCTAGTTCCCACACAGGACAGACTCACATGTCTGGGTCCTGTTGTTTCATAATCCGTCCACAGATGGAGTAAACACAGTGTTCGTGTTTCTATAGGCACACGTTTTAATAATGTATAAACATCCCACTTCCCTCTGTACGACTGTCTCCAGCCTCCCACACTCGTCCTGGATCCACACTCATGAATTCCTCATTTTTTGTTGTCGCCTCTTGTATTTGCTCATTAACGAGATTATTTGCATTTAAATTTGGAGATTGGCAGAGCTGGCAGCAGCTCGACCTGCTGGAAGCAGCCGAGGACAGAAATCATCCGTCTTAATGAAAATTCAAGACCGCAGCTCGAAACACAGCAGCTGGCAACATGAATCATGAAATTCAAATGGTCACATGAACAAACAACCAGCGTGAACAACAGTCAGTAGTTCACTGTGGTTACATTTCCTCCTTGACCCGTAACAACTTCATACAACTGCTGTTTGATGTGTTGTTCAGTAGAGGTGTGCACACAATAAATAAATGTTGCTCCCTCAGGAAACAGCAGGTTTTCTGGTCTGTTTATTTTTCACCTTTGGACGTATATGTCACCAATATAACTTTGTGCAATGAATCAAACAGCAGCAGCTTCATGGTTTTATACAAGCTTCACTGGAGAGAGTGGACTCTGTCCTTTTGGGTTTGGTCCCAACTCCATGCATGAATTTAGCAATTGTGTGTCCGTTGCATTGTTTGAGGTCTGTGGGAGTCATGGAGGTCACAGAGGTGGAAAAAACGGTCTAAGTGTAACTTGCACGACCGGCGTGAGATGTCGTCACCAACACAAATGAGATTTTGGACATGCGTGTCACTGACGTTTATTCCCAGGGCCACAAAAACATTTGTGTCCTTGCCAAAACATGGGAAGTTTGTTGATCGTGATCAGTATCCTCCGTACGTGTTTGCAGGCAGTTGCATGGTCCATGAGTTTGTTGGCGTTTTTTTCACAGGTCAGTCAGGACTGAGGCTAATGGTCATGGTCAGTATGGACACACAACCAGGGGTGAATACATTGAGCATTTTGTGCTTAGAAATATTTCACAATAAAAGCCTGGTTAAGAAACGAGAGGTTTCCACCCACTGAAATACTCTAAACCAGGACTCCCCAACAGTTTTTGCACCACGGACCGGTTTAATGCAAGCATTATTTTCGCGAACCAGCCTTCAAGCCTTTGCTAGCGATACAGCCTGAGTGACTAGCATAAACCAACCTACTGTCATTCCTCGGCCATTTGTGCTCGCGACATGATTCCAGCTCAGAGGTGTCCAATCCTGGTCCTAGAGACCCGCTATCCTGCATGTTTTGGATGTGTCCCTCTTCCAACACCTGATTCAAATGACCAGCTCATCATCAAGCTGCAGAATCAGGTGTGTTGGAAGAGGGAAACATCTAAAACCTGCAGGATAGCGGCCCCCGAGGACCAGGAGTGCCCACCCCTGTTCCAGCTGATTCTGAAAGCTGGCAAGTGGAGCGTTTCGTATATATTACATACATTATGGTAGTGTAGCTCTGCTCATCGGCTTTCAGAATCAGCTGGACTCACGTCGCTAGCTTAAATGGCCGAGGAATTACGGTGATTTGATTAACACATGTCACTTTCTGTCAGCAGCTAAATGTTGGGGGTCAAATGGTTAAGTTGGCCTTTTCCCTTTTGTAAAGAAGCTCTCCATAGACGTTTGTGCTTTGTTTTACTAATTTTCACTAGTTTGCGGGCTTTTTTTTTTTGAGTAGCATATCTGATACGTCACATTATGAGACAGAGACAAGCGTATTGACATGTCAAGAGACACAGGTGAAAGTTAAGTCGGAGTGACTCCGGTCATTTTTCAAAATAAAACGTCTTTTATACTTTAATAGTCAATACAACGGAAATGATACAAATTATTTATTCTTTCTGTGCGGCCCGGTAACAAATGCCTCATGGACTGGTACCTGGGGACCACTGCTCTAAAACTGTCCTGATGGCAGCGTAAAAAATCTCACCCATGACTTCATCCAGGATTTATTAACAATAACTGTTCTGTCTATCACAAGCACACAATATGTTCGACATGATTCCTGTTACGACTTAGTGACTGTGAGCAACATTTCAAACAAGTGCTGCTGGAAAAGATGTCGCCTGTGTCCAGCTCCATCACAGCATGTGCAGTTTACGGTGGTGTTTATCGCAGTTTGGCTGGAAATAGTCGTCCATAAGCGGTCAACTGAAAGCATTGAGTCTGTGTTTTATTATTGTTGAATTGTATTATTGTCTGTGTGGCCTTTGCTGAGTGAGAAGGAAGGGGGACACAGATGGACCCACTCGGGGTGACGGGGTCATGGGGAGCCGGTGAATGGCAGGACTGGAGCTGGCTTCCTATGTTGTTATCAGACGGTGACTAAACCAAACACAGCAACACAATCAGTGGAAAGAGTTGACAGTGAAGCATGTGACATCATGCAGCACAGGCCGTGTGGGAGTGGGCGGGGCTTGCTGCTGTGTGCACATGCAGCTGTTGGTGTGATGGCAGCTTCTGTACTGAAACTCTGAGCAGGTTTCAGTTGAAAATGGTTCAACTTTTGAAACTCCACCGAGCTCCTCAGTGTCATTTTCCTTCTGCCGACCAATTAGGGTCAAGAGGGAGGCGGGACTTTCAACACTTGACAACAAAGACAAGGAGAAGAGGAGGAGAAACTGATGGTGGCTGTTTAAACTACAGTTTTACAGCAATAATAAACTCTTGAGAGAAGCTGTGAAAACATGAAGCACCAACAGCCTCTTGTGGACACATGCTGGGATTTTATTGGATGTCAACAATGGGATCGATCATGGATCCACAACTGAGCATCCAGGAGGGACTAAAACCAATACACAGCACGGCAACACACTCCTGATTGTTCAAAACGTATTAGCTTAAATTACACAGCTGAATGGTTACAGTGTGCACCTCATCACCGCAACCTCCTGGTGTGAGTCCAGTGGGATGATGACAGCTCGACACTGACGTAAACAAACAAACAACAACAATAGACACAGACAGTCTGAACAACATGTCTCATTGTTTCAAACTTTGGCCACGTTTAGAATGATTATAACTTTGTGGTTATGACAGAAAAAATAAAAATGAAGAAAAATAAATTAAATATGAGGTGAGTCGATCAGACTGATTTTCCCCCAACCTCTTTAGGGGTGCGACTCGATTGAAAAAAATGTAACTAATTAATTAGAGGCCTTGTAATTGATTAATCTTGATTAACTGCATTTTAATCACATGACAATATTTGCCCCAAAAAGCAACTTTTTTTTTTTTTTTAATTTAAATGGATTTTAGTGGATGACTGAATTAAACAATAAACACAGATATGAATATTGTAAACTCAATCTCTTTAATGTCTGGAAAAATGCATTTAATTGTATTTCAATTCAAAACAGCTGAGTGATAAATAGAAAACATGGCGTGACGTGTGCATCAGGAAATCGTGCACTGACTGATTCACATTAAAAACCTGACTAAAAACTTTAGGGCTTTTATCTTGAAATGGTTAAAGGAAGTGATGAGTTCCCCTCTGGTTTAATTTGAAGCATCCTAACGAGGCTTTGTACTGAAAGCTACTGAACTCTAAAGTCCCGCCTCAAACAGAGGTCTGTTACCTTCTGCAGTTTTGGTAAATAAAGGTCCCGGACGGTATGAAGCACTGTTGACACCTGCTCTATGGCAATAGTTTCCTCTCTTCAACCTTTGTCAAACCAGTCGTGGCTGGTTGTCACTAAACACTCAGGCTCCACGGTGGGATGGCCGCCACAGGCACCAGGTTTAACCCTCAGCTGTAATTTAACCACAGACTGTGTGTGGACTGGATGAAGCTAACGGGACATCAGGTTTTTGTTGGTTTGTGGACCTGGATTCTGAAACCAGGAGTTTGGTATTTGAATGTGGCCATGTTGGTTGAAGTGACCAAGTGACGATGTGGGTCTGACCCTTAAACCTGAGGTCACTGCCCAATGTGGATGAGACTGGAGTTCACTGAATGAGCCTCCAAACTACCTGTAAATCATTGGAGACCAGAGCTGTCAATCAAACTAACCCCACCCCTAAGTCCTCCTCTTCTCTCAGCCTAATACCTCCTCAATGATCAATGATTTTCAGATGAACCAGATCACTGAGAAGAAGAGTTGACTTCATCTAATAACATCAGAACGACTTGTGGAAAAATGTGTGGAGGACGTCACGGTGGTGCAGTGGTTAGCTCTGCTGCTGTGAGGGTGGGTGGTTGTTTGTGTTAACCCTGCAGGTTAGCCTGTCCACGGTAGGCCCCGCCTCTCGCCTGCTGTGATAGGCTCCAGCAGACCCCTGTGTACAGAAGACGGATGAATGAAAGATGTATTGATTGAGTATTTCAGGATAAAAAATGTTTGAAGTCAGCTGGAGGCAGCATCTCGTTGCCGTTGGGACTGTTTAAACTTCAGTGCTGGGTTGCTTTGTCCATTTCTATACACAGTGTAGAAACAGGTAGGACGGCAGTTAATGGACATGGGCTGGATTCAACCCATCACCACTGCATCGGGGTCTATAGCCCCTGTTTGTTGGCTGCCTCTTCAGTGGGCGGAGCTATCTAGGCGCCCCAGGAGGAGTTGATATTTAAACCATTGCAGAGCATAGTGGGAAATTGTTCAGCTTGAAGCTAGCAAACCGTTTCAGTATTGTTTGATTGATGTGTTTAATTACGCTGCATTTTTGACCTTTGAAATAACAATATTCTTAACTCAAGGTCCATCCACCAGCTTCTTCCAGCCTGTCTCTGATCTTCAACAACAGATCAGAAGCACAGCTCGTTATTTCAGGTTTTAATTAGAGGAACATTTGACGGACTGTATCAGACACTGGTCTTTGGTTTGGAAACTGAACCCAGCTGGTTCCCACACGCTCTGTGTTCGACCCTCTCACTTACCTCATGTGCTGCTTTTGTCTGGATCCTCTGCTTCACATTTTCCTGATGGAACATTTTCCTCAACTTTTTCTACAAGCTGCAGATTTAAATAATAATAAAACAAATGCTGCACATGCTCATTTCACAAACTTTGGGGGTGTTTGTGAGGATATGTTGTCCTGCTGCAACGAAACAAAATGTAGTGAAGGGATGATAAATAATTTTTTTCAGCCCTTTGGCTTCAATTGATTTTCACTATAAAGCGCCTCTGTGTTTTCTGTACCTGCTCAGACTTGCTGCCTCTCGCTCGCAGCTTTGTTCAGCTCTGCAGAGGAGTAGGAGGAAAACACACAGCAGCATTTATTTATAAGTAATTTATACACATTAGGGGTTAATACAACATATGAAATGATTCAATCAACTCAAGCACTCTACTCATTGTGGAAAAAATGTTGTTTTTTTATACAAGGGCAGTTTGTGTTGGTGTAATAAAAAGCTGTTGACGGACAGCTCTGCTTGAACTGTAATGACAGGATGAATCAGTGCTTTAAATACGAGCTGAGGGGAACAAGCTGTTGATCCTCTGCTGCTCACACCTCAGCTTACACTCCACACAGAGAGAATATAGTCCTTTTCAAATCTTGTATATCTGCGTGTGATTCATTTTTAACAAGATTAGAAAAAAGTATGAAATGGAAAGGTATTAAAATCCATAAATGCTTCCTTACTCTTCAAATATGAAGAATTTATGCTAATGATGCGTGCCGAAATTAATCCTAATCTTCAGTTTCACTGCGTATCGTGTTGCAGCACAAAGGCATAATTCAGATGCACGCTTTGGCATGATACACAACCCGAGTGGAAAATATATTTGCTTCTGCCACGCAGCTTCAATTAAATTACCAATAGGCTAAGTGCAAGTGTAACTAAATATAGCTGTTTGAACGGGGTTTGACCCACACACGAATTGTGTGCACCAAATTCAGCTGTGCTCATAAATATGCTATGAAATCAGGGCTTCTTGTGGAGAAGAAATGTGGAATTAAAAGTCTACCTGAAGCTGCAGATGATGTGGGTGGGTTATCCACAGTGGCTGAGCTGCAGCTCGGTGCAGGGCGAAAACAGCAGCCGCTGCACGCGTGTTGTCCTCGGAGCTGTCAGGCTTTGCCCGGCCTTATTAAATGATCAGCTACGCTGTGTATTGTCACAGCCTGGTGAGTTTTGGCAGCAGCAGCCACGAGCTGCGGAGCACTGATGCCAAAAAGCGGCTTATCTTGATGGATGGGTTCATTATCACCTTCTAATTACAGGTGGATTTTCAGGTGTATTCATTACCTGCGCTGACCGGGGCTGTGTGTATGTGTGCGTCCGGGGTTACTGTTACACCGGCTGAACTGCGGGGGGTCAGCTGGTGTGTGTTAAGGGGGGTCCAGGGGTTCCTGTTTCAGCTCTGCTGTAGGCTCTCTGCAATATTCATGAGCTCCGTGGGGATCAGTGTGCTGTGCAGCGCCGAGGCCTCCTTCACTCCATCACACACTATCACCAGTGGCAGTGTGCATCTGGCTTTCAGCACACTGTGGCTGCTGTACACCACCATACATACTGTATGCATGCTCTATATGAAGCTCTGACTTTGCCATTTCCAGGTTTCTTTCACACATGAATTTTTCAGTAGGTTCCTGATGAGGTTTGGAGGCTGATAGTAGTTTGAAGCCAATATTTTTCACTATAGTCCTGTTTAAATAAAATGAAGTTGATCCCAATAGTTTTACCAGCTTGTTAAACAAAGTCTCTTAATGGTCATTGGGAGGAGTGCGCAGACAGTTTAGTGTTAAGATGAAAACAATGCTTAGAATTAAAGCTTTCAATATGGATGAGGACCTTGAAAAACCTGATAAATATTTAGATATAATTTCAAGTCAAAACTGAGAGAAAGAAGTAAAAAAATCCTGAAAACCACTGAATTGTCCTGGAAAATTATTTTCTTCTCTTTCTTTCTTTTCCTGAGTATAAACTGTTGGATCTCTAACATCATCATCACCATGTGCTGCTGGACTTGTTCTTCATGTAGCCACAGATTGTTCCTTTGACTCGTTGCCATGTGGCAGAATAAATGCAGCAGTTATCAGATGCTACAGCATGGTGCAGGATCTACAGGACCAAGATGTTCTGCACAGAGCTTTAAGTTTTATCCTTTGAGCCTAATTTCTTCAAATGAGTGAGAACATCTGTACACTCACGATGACACACACGTTTATTTCTAATACCTTCCCCGTTTGGTAGATGTCCATCTCATTCAACCCTCATAACGTCACTATGACATCATTAGGAGAATTTTCACAGACTATGGGATCTCGTTCTTTCAGTCATTGCCCAAAGCTCATGACCATAGGTGAGGGTTGGAACGTAGCTCAAACTCTAAATCAAGAAGTTCACCTTCTGGATCACTGCAGACACCTGCTTCATCCTATCCTCACTCGTGAACAAGATACTTAAGATACTGAAGCTCTTCCATCTGAGGCAGGACCTCCTCCCCAACCCAGAATGGACAATCCACCTTTTCCGGCAGAGAACCGTGGCCTCAGACTTGGAGGTGCTGATCTTCATCCCAGCCGCTTCACACTAGGACCACCCCAGCTGGAATTCACTGCCCGATGAAGCCAGGAGGAACACATCATCTGCAAAAAGCAGAGATGAGATCCTCCTGCTACCAAACTCAACCCACTGCACCATTTGGATGTGCCTAAAAAGTCTGTCCATAAAAGTTATGAACAGAACCGGTGACAAAGGGCAGCCCTGATGGAGTCCGACCCTCACCAGGAACAGGTCCAACGTTCTGCCAGTTACGTGGACCAGACATGCACTCCTTCAGTACAGGGACTGAATGGCTGCAAACAAGCTCCTCAAAATATTCCTTCCACCATCTGACTGTATCCTGGGTTGATGTCAGCAGTTTGCTAGAACTGGACAATTTGCTAGAACCTTTCCAGAGACGATCGAAAAGCTTCTTTCTGACTCTCACCAAACTCCTCCCACACCTGAGTTTTTGCCTCAGCGACTGCCTCAGCGACTGCCACAGCTGCGCTCCGCTTGGCCTCCCGGTACCATTCAGGTGCATCCAGAGACCCACAGGCCAATCATGCCCTGTAGACCTCGTTCTTCAGCCTGATGGCTCCCCTCACCTCTGGGGTCAACCAGTGGGTTTGGGGATTACCACCGTAACTGGCCCCAGCTACCCTGTGGCCACAGGTCACAACAGCCACCTTGACAATGGCAGAGCAGAACAAGGCCCATTCAGACTCAATGTCCCCCACTGCTTTCAGGACGCCATCAAAGCTCTGCTAGAGGTGTGAGATAAGATAAGATAAGATATTCCTTTAATAATGATGAAAACCATCCTGACAGGTTCCTCTGCCAGATGTTCCCAGCAGAACCTTACTACTCATTTGGACCCACCAGGTCTGTGTGGCGTCTTCCCCTGCCATCTGATCCAACTCACCACCAGGTGGTGTCCAAAACATACAACCGCAGGTCTGATGATACGACTACAAAGTCAATCATAGACTGGTGACCCAGGGTGTCCTGGTGCCAAGTGCAACGATGGACAACCTAATGTTTGAACATAGTGTTATGACCAAACTGCAACTAGCACAGAAGTTCAATAACTGAACGCTGCTCAGGTTCAGATTGGGCAGGCTGTTCCTCTCACCCATGCCCCTCCAGGTCATACTATCATAGCCCACATGAGCATTGAAGTCCCCTAGTAGGACAATGGAGTCCCCTTTTGGGCATGTTCTAGCACCCGTCCCAGGGAATTCAAAAAGTGAACTGCTTTTCATTGTGTAGACACCGACAACGGTCAGGACCCTTTCCCCAACCCAAAGGCACAGGGAAGCAACACTTTTGTCCACTGGGGTAAACTCCAACCTACAGGCAGAGAGTCTGGGGGCTATCAACAAGCCAACCCCAGCCCTCCACCTCTCACCTGGAGCAACTCCAGCAAAGGGGATGGTCCAACCCCTCTTGAGGACTTGGGTTCCAGAGCCAATGTTATGTGACCACCCAGTTGGTGGACGATGTAGCAGGACCTCACATCTCTGAAAACCTTGGAGCAAGTTTTTAACAAAGCTCTAACTTGATGAACCAACAGCATGTTTGAAGATAAAACATCTAATTTCTCTCCTGAAAACATCTACAAACTGTTTCTGTGACACCACAACAGTTATTCTGTGGATAACTTTGTGAACTTTCTCCTTCACCTGACCACCAGCTACATGGAGGAGGGACCATCCTCTGTGAAGGAAATGCTACCAAGTCAAGCTAAGTTAAGTCGAGTAGAGGCGAGCTGGTGCCATGTAGCCATATATCACTGAGTAGTAAATGGGTGGATGGTTTTGGACACAAATAACTGAACATAACTGATCACTGATTCCTGACATTTTTAGCCTGTACCTTTTTATAGCCAAATAAAACCTGGTCATGAATCAGATCGTGGCTGAATCCCATTCAGCTGCTTCAGGTTAAGACATGTCACTGTCATCTGCCCATTTTTAATGTCACTGGCTTTGGTCACCTGCTAAAGTGTGTGGTGGGAAAAGGCCTATTCTCATTCAACATGTGTACACAGTGTAAATTATTCACAATAGTGGGATGATTTTGGACACAGCTTGTGTGTTGTCCTGTCCGTTGTGTTTAGTCCCATCCTGACAGGATTTATTTCTCTCAGGAAGGTGATTTTAATATTTGCTGTCGTGGTTCAGTGACTTTAATCCAGTCTGGAGTGTATGTGAATCACTTTTAACCCCCTCCACAGTAATAATTACCACTTAAATTACCTTGTGTTTTCAGTGAACTCTCTGCACATCCTGTAATTTAAATCCCAACCAAAGTCACGTCCTTGTGCTTTAAGGTCAATGTGAGTGTTTTTTTTTCTCTTGGGAAGAGCTCCTGCATTTTAGCAGCTCTGTGTCAAATTCTGCTTTTGTGTGAAAATGGATGAAGGCAACAATGTTTTAGCAACTCTGAAAATATGTTAAGACATTTAGCCTTTTTAGGAACCAGGACAACAATGGAAAGAAATCAAAGCCTTGAGGAAAGCTAGGTGCTCGTAAGCTCATTAATGTGCTAGCTGCTATTCCCCTGTGAGCGCTGATTTAGCCAACATGATGTCAAGTCTCTGCCATTAAAAGTGAACAGATTAGCCACAGTTAGCATGTTTGTATGTGTACTATTGCTGGACTAGTGTGAAGATTTTGAAGCGGGCTCTGAAGTGTCTTTTTACATTATGATAACTAAACCAATTTATGAATGTGGATTCATGCTTAATACATTTCACCTGCGTTGGTTTGATTGTCCATTTGTTAGTGGTGTTACAGAAAAACTACTGAACAGGTCTCAGTGGTTTGGTTTTTGAGAAAGTTGTTGAGAGGCAGAGGTAGAGATTGTCCATAGACTAAAACCAGGAGTTTGGTATTTGAACGTGGCCATATTGTTTTTTTTTCTAGTCTCGTTGGAAACCTGTCAATCAAACAAACCCCGCCCCTAACTCCTCCTCTTCTCTCAGCCTCATATCTCCTCAATGATGAAATGGTTTTCAGATGGACCAGATCTCTGAGAAGAAGACTGACTTTATCTAATGACATCAGAATGACTTGTGGAAAAAATGTGTTGACTGAATATTTCAGGATTGAAAATGATGTCAATTGAAGGTAAAGTTTATTATCTAGTGATCATTGCAGAGACCTGGTTGTTTTGTCCATTTCTTTATACATTCGATGGTTTCACCCAAAAAACAGATGATTATATTTTTGGCAAAATCTAAGGATGAGATTCTGTATGGAAAAAAACAAAAGTAAAAATCCTTATTACCTGTAATGGCCTCATCTTTTAACAAAGACAATGGTGACAGAGAACCAGTAGGGGGCAGCAAAACACCACCATTGTATCTGTGAAGCTGAGAGGAAGAAGAAGGAAGTGGTAGGTACAAATAGAAAACAGTGAAACATTTCAAGTTATATTTGTAATGTGAGAGAAACTCATATATTATACCTTGGTGAGGATCTGTGCTCTCTGAAAGATTTCTGCTTTTCTCTTAATTTTGCTCCTGAAATTTTTCCAGAGTTTGAAATTCTTAGAAAAATACGTGAACAGCAGTGAAGGTTTTAACGTTTTTTCCTCCCTCATGACATTAACTTCCTCCCAATGGAGCTTCTGTGCATACAGTTTTATAATGCAACAGATAAAATGATCCACTCTTCTGTTGCATTCACTGTCATCTATGTTTCAGTTGAGGATGAGGTTGGATCGGGGATTTAAATATTACATTAACCAATATAATTAATAGGAAAGTCAGTCAGTAGTAGGAAAAAGAGACTAGAGCAGAACCTCTGTGCAGTTAATTAGGCAGATGAAATAAGTGTTGAGGTCCCTGGTGACTGTTGTATGTACATAATAGACACGCAGCTCTAAAAGCTCTTTGCTCTGGATTTGGAGACAGTCGACATTATTCCTCATATTCTTCCATTAGAAATTAGAGAAATGCATTAATTAGAGATTGAAGGAATTATTAATGAATTGAAGCTTAAGATGCACCTCCCCACTTACACATAATGGAAGTTTAGGGTGAACATATACTCCCTGTCTCTCATCATTGAACTGACTGTTAGTGTTGATACCATATAATGATGCACTTGAAAGAGTTAAAGTACAGAGAGCAGCCTCCACCAATAACAGACCTACACTCTGTGGATGGAGTTAGTGTCAGTTAATAAACAGTAGTTTTTATTTTCAGCATGTCTGCAGCAGCCTCTACAACTGGCTGATGTATTTTTAAAGTATTGGATAAAATACCATAAAAACATTTCTGTGCATGAAGTTTTGAAGATGCTGTGATCTCCTGGGTTAATGTGAAGGCAGAATTTCATAACTACAGTTGATTGCGACTTTCTCTACTTTCTCTTTGCATCATATTAATATTAAAATGTGTCTTAAATCCCTCACACTGTGAACTCTCTGGTTTCTAGTCCTATGTCCTATGAGACATATAATCACTACAGGTGTTTGGATGTTGTTTTGGCAGCGTTGACGTTGTCGAGCGGGACTTTAACTCCCCGTGTAGGAGAAGCAGAACAATGGTTTCCTCAGGTTCAGTCTGCAGGGAGCGTAGTGCTGCTTTCAAAATGGAAATGTCATTTTTCCATAAGAGCTTTTTAACCTTGTCGAATTTCTTAAGATTACAAAGCCACAGCTCATTTTTACCCCAGGGCCTCGGAGAAGGTCGATCCACCTGGGACACAGTCCTGATTGTTGTACAGTCCCACCTGGTACTACTACTACTACTACTACTACTACTACTGCTACTACAACTAGTACTAATACTACTACTACTACTACTACTACTGCTACTGCTACTGCTGCTACTACTACTACAACTAGTACTAATACTACTACTACTACTACTGCTACTACAACTAGTACTAATACTACTACTACTACTGCTACTACCACTACTACTACTAATACTACTACTACTACTACTACTACTACTACAACTACTACTACTACTACTACTACTACTACTACTACTACTACTACTACTACTACTACTACTACTACTACTACTACTGCTACAACTACTACTACTACTACTACTACTGCTACTACAACTAGTACTAATACTACTACTACTACTGCTACTGCTACTGCTGCTACTACTACTACAACTAGTACTAATACTACTACTACTACTACTGCT
>OOFC01009913.1:1326-18648 GCA_900323345.1 Pseudochromis fuscus
TAAGGTTTTATCCTTTTGAGATGATAAAAATTCTTTGTCATTCCTCAAAGTTAAGACAGAAATTTCTCCTCTCTCTCAGGTACACAGGAAGATCCGGGAGGACTCGGACATGGCCCAGGACTCCCTTCAGTGCCTGGCCCAGCTGGCCTCCATGCACGGACCCATCTTCCCAGATGAGAGCGCCCAGGTCTCCTACCTGGCCCACCTGGTGGAGGGCCTGCTCAGCATGATCAACGGGTGAGTGTGTCCAGCATCTGCTCTTATGTGCCGTCCTGGTTGAGCTGAAACGGTTGAAGTATAGTGGATGTAGTTGTGGGAGTATTTTTCATACTCTCTGAATCGTGTAGTACACATGAGATGAAGGTTGTCGACTCTGAGGGGAGACAGCTGTGATGTGATGTGATGTGTGAGCTTCTATCTTCATCTTGATGCTGGTGAAATATTTACACCATCTGAATCAAGTCTGCTCACCACTCACATCCAAACTCAAATATCTCATCAACTACTGGTTAGATTAACTTTGGCGTTAACGTTCATGGCCTCCAAAGAACTCACATGAACAGGTTGACTTGACTATTGGACAAGCAGCCATGTGTTTCCATCATCACAAAAAATATCACCCAGTTAATTTAAAGTGGTGTAAATGGTGGGAAATGGGTATTATAGTATATTTAAGACGTTGGGTTAGTCATTGTGAGCGTGCTCATGTCATAACAGCCTCGTACAGCTGCTGGTCTGGTCTGAAGTTCAGTCTTATTCAGTGATGTGCTTGATCTCGATTGAACAGAGACTCATTGACTGGTACAAGTAAACCACAGAGTTGGGTTGTGCTCTGAAAAAAGCTTTGGTTTACACATCAACTCCTATGTGTCTGTTGAAGTGTTTGGTTGCTTTAATTTGTCTTCTACCCAGAGTCCACACAAAAAGTCTCACAGCAGCTTTACAGCTAATTTTTTCCAGTTCATATTTGTAGTCTAATGATTTTAACCATTCACATTCATCTTTGTATTTTCATTTTTTTATGCTGTAATGTGCATCATTTCAAATACACTCACACTTGAGGCTTTTAGAAACAACCTGAGGGGGTTATTCAAACCTCCCATGGATGCAGAGGTGATCACACGCCCGGGACGAGCTACACTGAATAATTCTCATTTTGAAGCTGAAGAAGTGAACTTACAAAACGTTTGGGACTCTCGCTTTCTAAATGAGTTGTGCTTTTGAAGTAAAAGCTATTTTCCATTATTGATTTCTATCATTAAATCTGCACCAGTCACACTGAAGGTGAAGGAGACGTAGACGCAGATTGGTCAAATATTACCTTTAGTCTCTGAGGTAGGTCAGAAATAAATTGTTTAATAAAAGCTGAAACTCTGCATCTAATCTAAATTTAATGCTTTTGTAAAATCGCTGCAGTTTATTTCACTTCCATAAAAAGTATTACAGATAAAAAAGGAGCAGCAGGCACCGTTAATCTTGCATTACCCTTGGCTGCAGTCTCAGTGGCTGTTTATCTCCCTCAAGTGTCTCAAGGATTTCATGTTTCTTAAATTTAGAGACTCAACAAGTGTTGGAGGAGAACGTCAGCAGGAGTGTGACTCACTCTCTACCAGTTCTGCTTTATTTACAGGAAGTAATTGCTTGTTGAGTCTCTGTTGTAATGGCCTCTGATTCTAGCAGCTGCACACACTATGGGAAACCAGCTTCCAGTTCAATGACAAATGGAGTTAACCAGTAACAAAACCAACACTGGCAAACACTGGTGAATACTGGGTATGGCTGTGTTTCATGTATCAATCCTGTAGTCGTCCTCTAATCTAATACAGAGCTGCTCGACCCGGTAATACAACCTCTGTTGAAACATATCACTCTCACTATAGAGTTAAACCTGTAGTTTTTAATTAATGACTTGGTTTTTCTAAGAGAGGGGAGGTAATCATTGATTTCTGCTCATCAATTACAAGCCAACCTCACCAGCAGTATGAAAACAGACATCAGGGCTCTACCTCATGACTGTTTTGATGGTCGATTAATCATCGACTATTGAAACGATTAGTCGACTAGTCAGATTACAAATCGCATAATTATTAAATGGCTCTGATGTAGCTATCAGCCTTTAAATGTAGCATGAGGTTATTTTAATTATAATTAATAATGAAGACAAGAAAGTTTGATATTGAATAAAAAAAAAACCCTCTTTTAATCCACTTTGCTGCTGATGTTAGCTGATACTGTTACAATAAGTAAATACAAACTGTACCGTTTCTTATCCATGGACAAGCACAGTGTTCAGTATCAGTATAAATTACCGTATTTTCTAGACTATAAGCTGCTACTTTTTTCCGACACTTTGAACCCTGCAGCTTAAACACCAGTGTTTCTCGTGTATCGGCGGCACAAATCTCGTTAGCTTTTTACAAGTTAGCAAGCTCCGTACCGCTGATACATTTAGCCTCGTCACATCAGACCCGGTCAGAGTGGACCACATGAAACTGTTCGAATAAATTCAATAGCGGCTTATAGACTGGTGTGCTCAATAGTTCAGAAAATACGGTATAAATAAACAAAACTGTGCCCATTTTATTATTTATTTATTTTTTTAAAAAAGGGCCGGCAAGTCCTCCTCTTCTTCACTGAGTTTGAGGTGAACTGGTCCCAGACTTCAGATGCTTTAGGTGCCATGTGATGTTGTTCACTTGCTGCTACTCTGAGCAGAGATAGGAATGAAGGGAGACGCTTCACTCTGCTGAAAAACACGTCAGGTGACAATAGTTGACAATTAAATTCATCTGCAACTATTTTGATTAGCGATTTTTTTCAGCTAATCGTTGCACCCCTAACAGACACAGTGTGAGAAAATATGTCCACCGTCCTGGATTTTACTAGATGTATTGTGATGTGAAACATTGTTTGTAATGTTACAAACCAGTTGAATCTTTAAGGCAACACAGTGACTTTATGTAATTCTTTGTCAGCTGATTATTAACTTGCACTGGATGCATATAACACACCCAGTATTAGGACAAGAACTATTTACTTACATTAAATATTCTAAAGAAATCACTGAGGTCTGGTCATGAAGTAATAATAGTTCAAGTTTTTGACACCAGAACAAACAACTTTCTACTTTAATGTGTCTTCATGTCTCATAAAACAGATTTAATTTCTGTTTAGTTTGATTCTGTGTTTTCTGAACAACATAAGAAATAAATACTTCTCCCAAACACTCTGCTCACATGTTCTCATTGCTACAATTTCTTTCCATCCATTTGTACTACAGCTGTTCCCCTGCACATCCTACAGAGGTGTAATTTGACCAGAGTCATGACTGTAATCAGATCTTCCAGTCAGCGGTGATGCAGCACTGGTCCTGAGCCTCTGACCACCAGAATCAATCTGATAATCTTGCTTCAAGGAGTCGTTACCAGAGTAACCAGCAGACTATATTTTACCTTTTTAGATGAGTCACATCGGACACATCGGAGCCCCTGTAGCTCTACATAGTCCATACTGTATGTACCAGACTACCTGACATGGTTTATCTGTATCTCCTGCTGTTCATGTGAAGACATGAAGCTCCTGATCTTGTAGTGTTGTGAGTTGTCTCTGTATCTGTTGCAGTGTGAGTGTTTTCATCAGCCTGGTGACGCAGCAGTTACCTTAACATCAGGGGTGACACAGGACGTTAGACTGAAAGACGCCAGGTTCAGCTCACATGAAGAGAAACATTGTCTCTTTCTCAGGAGTAACACTCACATGTTCCTGTGATTCAGATTTCTTCTTTCATTTAACCAAACATTAAAAAGCCAGAGGTATTTATTAGCTTCATTTATGAGGAACCACACACTGGAGCAGCTGTGACCAGAGGATAGATATTTCTCTGCTCCTGTTTAGTGTGACCGCTACAGGACTGTGCTTTGTTTCTCACCAATGTTGTTGCTGCTCCACCTGAAATGTTGCAAACATAGTTTTCCAGCTCAGTGAAGACAAGACGCCCGTCGGTGTTTCAGTGGACACAGAATTTAGTTCATGCAAACCAAAGACAAATGAATTATCCATCTTTCCTGTCTTTACTGTTACTTGCACATAATTTAAACCTCATGTTAAATTTAAAAGCTGATAGCTAAAAAGAGCCACTTATTAATTATGTGATTGATAATCTGATTAGTTGACTAATCGTTTGAGTAGTTGATGATTAATCAGAATAGTTATTAGCTGCGTCCTAGTTGCCGCCTGTTTGGATGTTTTCATGTTGTTGTGTGGAGTTTACAACACAACAGTTCAAAATGCAGCTGCAGGGCTTTTAACAATGAGCAAGAGAAGAAAACCCATTTGTCCTCTTTTCATGTCCACAGGCCTCCAGTTGCTCCTGGAATACAATTTAAGACTTTATTGTTCAGGTGCACGGCCTGAAATGGATTGACCCAAAATTGGAGCAGTGGCGCTTCAGCCTCTTTGAAACAGCTCTGCTCTTTGGTGTATGTGCTGTACCACATGTACTGTGTATTCTGCCTTTTATTTATAACATCCCTTTGTTTTTATGACTCTAAACAATATGTAACTAGTCTGTCACAGTCAAAAACATGCAGAGAATTGAGCTACTTTCAATTTATGAGACATTTCTGATAAATATCTTATGTGTATGTCTCCTTTATTTTCAAATATTACCATGAATCACTCATTTGTGTCATAATCTTTCTTCCAAACTGTTTTGTGACCATGTTTTTAGTACTTTAAGCTACACAAAGTATCTAATGATGGTTCACTATCACAGCTCTCATGATGGCCGTGGTCCATGTGGAAATTAATTTCATCATTAAGGAGGTATCAGGCTCCAAAAAGAGGAAGACTTGACAGGTCTGTTCTCCAATGGGTAGTGACCTCAGGTTCAAGGGTCAGCCCCGCCTCCTCACTCCTCCCTCCTTCCAAATATGGTCACTTCTGGCTGCAAACAACCAACATGTCAACATTCAAATACCAAACTCCTTGTGTGTCGTCACATTAGCTTCGTCCGTTCTGTTCACAGTTTATATTTTTCGCTATTAACTTCATGTTGTTTTCATTTTCTGCGCCCTGAGTGTAACAGGAGAACAGTGTTTCAACAGATTGATGCTGTTTATGGAGATTTGTGTGTGAACGTGCCACAGAGAGCCAATAAGTACAGTCCAAGTATTTTGTGTTGATTTGTGGGTGTGTCTGCAGTCAGTGTGGTTCTGATTTGAATTAAGGGGCCACACTCACATGTTTAAATAACACACACACACACACATGAGCTTGCTGTTGGACCACGTGACGAAGCGAGAAGGGGTCTCTCTCTCTCTCCCTCACAGGCTCTCCCTCTCTTCCTCCCTCTCTTCCTCCCTCCTCTCCTGCTCTGTCTGTAATCACCTATTCTTGGAGCTTTTTTCCAGTTGCCTCATCGGAAAACCATGTGGAGAGGGATGGCCGATCCGCGGTGATTGAACGGTTCTGCTCGCAATTTAACTCCATCTGATAGGGGTTAGCTAGGCCTCTCACACAGCTCTCCTCTGTGACTGTGCAGAGGTGTGTGGCTTCAAACACAAAGGCAGCACACAGGGAAAAGGTAGAAAAACACCAGGATTACAACTTTGTTACGGAGTAAAGTTTTTTTCTGGTGCTCTTTGAGATGTTTGTGTTTTGAATTTTAAATTTCCACACACACTTTTTTGGAGAAGGTCCCATCCTTGTCCAGCCTGGTTTCCTTGATTGTGATGAGTTTGTTGTGTGGAGGTTTGTTTCACAGTCCTGTTGAAATGAGTGGTCTTAGTCTGAATTTTCCTGACTCCTGAGTGTGACATGCTCAGGTGTGAAACTTCAAACATATTTTTTGACACCAAGTTAAATGAGGAACATCAACTATGAGCCTTGAATATTGATAAAAACACATCCTCTGATATCTCCTGACAGTGATTAGTTGTATTTGTCCACTTTAATATCTGCCTTTAAAACTCAGCCTGTGAGTGAGATGATGATTATTTATCCACAGCTGTCACTTCATGCGTCACAGTCTGACCTGATGAGAAAAGTCTTCAAAACAAGAAACTGAATCTTTCTTGAACACTGCTGCTTGGACCATGAGGCACAAAGACCATAAAGAAATGACAGATGCAGCTGTGGAAAACTGCTCCGGGGTCAAGCCGTCCACGGGTTTTGGTTAAGGATCAACTTTCATGTCTGTTTCCAAACCTCAGTCACCAGTGGGTGAACTGGAAAGTGACCCCGGTTTAGCCCTGAGACTGGAAACTGTGCTTCCTCCGACCAGAGCCTGAACTGAAAATCTACAAGAGGCAGTTGTAGAGGACACTGGTGTTTACTGGAAGATCACTGTCGGGTAGATTCATGGGTTTTATCTTCAGCTCACGTTTTATTTACCTGTGTTCTCAGGATTGAGATCGAGGACTCCGAGGCGGTCGGCATCTCCAATATCATCTCCAATCTGATCACCATGTTCCCACGCAGTATTTTGACAGCACTGCCCAGCGACCTCTTCACCTCCTTCATCAACTGCCTCACGCTGCTCACCTGCTCGTTCGGACGGAGCGCCGCCCTGGAGGAGGTGGTGAGTAATAACCCGGACCTCCTGGGTGTTGATGGAGAAAATCAATTGTCAGTTTTTGATGATTATACCATTTTTCAAGTAAAAATACAAGTTTCCTTTTGTTCTCTTCAGTTACAAATGTTTGGAAGTTTTGTGTGGACGTTGTTTTCTCAGCATCAGTGTGTCCTTTGTGTCTCAGCTGGATAAGGACGACATGGTTTACATGGAGGCCTACGACAAGCTGCTGGAGTCGTGGTTGACGCTCGTCCAGGACGAGGAGCATTTTCCTCGCGGCTGCTTCGTCCAACCAGCGATCCAGGTCTTCAACTCTTACATCCAGTGTCACTTGGCTGCTCCTGACGGGACCCGCAACCTGGTGAGACGCTGCCTTTTTTCATCCTCTCCCCCCACATCACATTAGTTACTTTTACAGTGTGTAATTGTAATTTATAAAACCCTGGACTCTTGTTTCCTCCCGACCTCTCAGTCGGTGAACGGCATATCGTCTCACGAGGAAGAAGAGATCAACGAGCTGCAGGAGGACGACAGAGAGCTGTTCTCAGACCAGCTGTCCAGCATCGGTGTGTTGGGACGTGTGGCTGCTGACCACTGCATCCCCCTGCTCACAAGGTGAACACACATTTTACTGATTTTGATGAGGTCTTTAATGTACTTTCCAGTTGTTGATCTTATGAAACAATGTGGTTAAACTGCAACTGTTTCAGTCACTACAGCAAATTATTTCCATCTCTTTATGTTCAGGATTTTGTGAAATCTGGAGTTTGCAACGTGTGTGATTTATCACCAGAGTGTGATTCCAGCAGAAACTGTTTGTTTGTGTTTCCCATGTTGACATTTTCCTGGTGACCTCCTCCTGCAGCTTGTTGGAGGACCGAGTGACACGGCTGCACGGCCAACTGCAGAGGACCCAGCAGCACCTCATGGCCTCGTCTGACCTCGGATCAGTGGACCGCAAAGTCCTGGACGACCTCTACGAGGACATCCACTGGCTCATACTGGTCTCAGGTCAGTGACAGGACAGAAAAGTTAGACTTTGACTTTTTAATGAGGACTTGGAAACTCGGTGTGTAGTTGTACTGTGTTGTCAGATCTAAGGAAAACATTTTGCATTACCTCACAATGGTTGTGTTAATACTCAACTTTCCCTACAAAGAAGCTCTATTACAATCGGGGGCAGTTTTATGGAGCTGACAAATGACTTTTCCAGAGCAGTATATTCCCCTTTACTGACTTTATTTGTGACCAAGACAGTAGAACTGAACTCCACCCAGTCCTGTGGCTTTGAGTTAATGAAACATCGTCTCAGTCGCCCTCATTAAAAGTGTGCGAGGCAGCACTGTTCCAGTTATACAGTGGGATACAGTGTAACTCTAAAACAAATCAGACTCAACAGAATCAGATCTAAACCTATGAGATATTCGTAATAGAAGAAAAGTACATGTTCAAAAAAATGAAAGGAGGAACTGAAAGTTTTGTGAAAAGTTTAAAAATCAACATCGGCACTGGTCTGTCTCCTCTGCAGGGTATCTACTAGCAGACGATCCTCAGGGTGAAACCCCGCTGATCCCCTCAGAGGTGATGGAGTTCTCCATCAAACACTCCACAGAAGTGGACATCAACACGACGCTGCAGATCCTGGGGTCGCCGGGGGAGAAGGCGTCGTCCATACCGGGCTGCAACCGCACAGACTCTGTCATCAGGTACTGTTTCTGTTGCTGATGTCATGGTGTCGGGTAGAGCCTGCACCACCTTGAGGCAGTCGATTGAGGCGTCCAGTGATTCTCTGTAAGACCCGTGAAATGCTGAATCATGTCTGATAGTCTGACTCAGCTGTTAATATAACCTGATCTGTCTTGGTGAATGGAGTCGCTCAGATGTCTTGTAAATGTATTTTTTGAGGTAGGAAGGCAGAATACATCTCAAACCCAGATCACTTCAGAGAGCAGAGGCACATCGGTCCTGTTCACACTTGGTTTCGAGATGTGTCTCAGGTGATCAGACCACAAGTGGACAGCACTAAATACAACTGTAAACAACCACCTAAAGGGACTGAGATCTGATCACTCACCACATGTGGAGGTGGTCTGGGACACAGTTGTAAATAAAGATGCATCTCTGCTGTCCAGCTCTGATCTGATCGTCCGAGATGCATCTTAAAAAACGTGTAAACACAAATATTGAATGTAAAATATTTCAGACCATCAGAACCAGTTTTTTTTTTTTTTTTTGCTGAGTTGTAGAAATCCCAACGTTGTAAAATCTCTCTGCAGAGCGAAAATAAAACTTTTATTCTTTTACTATTTTGCCGTTTAACAACCTGCGAGCCTGACGTCTCTGGTTACAAGGGTTTCACGAGATTTCGAGCCTTTAGTTGATCCTCTGCAGGGTTAGAGGTCTTTGTTTGGACTGAGACTGCAGTCGTTAGGAGTTATCCAGACTGACTCCTGCTGGCATCAGGCTCTGAGAACTGGAAGGTCGACAGCTTTCCTCTCCAACAATTTAAGGAAGCATGTGTTGGGAAGGTGAAAGAGTCTGAGCCTCACCTCCTGCATGTATCAGCTGCTTCAACGTCAACAACACGGGACACTGTGAAGGTCTCGGGTTTGAACCGATGTAACAGAAGAACCGCGAAGCAAAGCCTCCGTTAAACAAGATTATGCAGCACAATTTTGAAATGTATTGCACCACTTTGTGTCCATTATCCCTTTGTTGTGACAGCTCGTCTCACTTAACCAGCCGGCCTCCAATAAAACACACTCAGAATAGATTTCCTGGTTGTCCGGAGCTGGTCGGCCTTCAAGTGTTGTCACAGTTATTGTCCCATCAATCTGAAGGTGGGTTAGTTCCTCAGCATTCACACAGGAATGTGCAGCCAGGAACACACAGCAGCACTTACTGTGGTCTGTGGTTTATTGGACTTTCAGTCCAGTTTGAGTCTGGACGACAAACTCTGAAACACACATATAATAAAACAGGGCTTAATAAAACTGTCACTACTACTACACAGCCTCACAAATAAACTGTGTAAGTGTTTCCTTAAGTGTCTTAAAATTCATTCTCTTAATAAGTCCAAACCTCCCAGTAAAATAAATAAATAACTAGACTGTGTTTGGACACTCCTCATAAACTCAGGAGTGTAAGTAGTAATTATTTTGAGTTTTGATCACTGCTTTAGTTTGTAAAGTGTCTGTAAAAGTAGGAAAAATGGACCGTCACATGTTTTAAGGCCCCAAAGTGACGTCTTTAAATGTGTTTGACCAATTATATACAATTTACAGTAATTTACCACAGAAGAAAATCAACAAATCTTCAAAATCTGATCAGTTTTACTTTATAAAATAAAACAGTTTTGCTAAATAGTTATTAAAATTTAGGTGGATTTTTTTTCTGTTGATAAAAATGAGACTTTAATGACTAATTATTCCATTTATTTGATAGTCTAATTAATTTGTGACTTATTTAAAGATAAAGATGTTTTTTCAGTTATAAAAATACTTGCATGTAGAAGGGCTTCAGTGCTGCAGCTCACAACAGGAAATAATGTTTCTGCTTGATCAATAAAAATGATCTGGTGTGTGACACGTGCGACAGGCCTGCAACTAACCACTGTCCTGATATTGAACCAATCAGATTCTGACTCACATAAGTAATTATAATTATTTAGCGATCGGCTTTAAATGTTAGCATGAGGTTGTTTAAATGATGCTGCTGCTGATACAGGAAGTAAATCTGTAGTGAGAGGAATTTAATGTTGGCAACTATTTTTATTATCACTTTGTCAACAGTGTTGACTAATGTTACACTTCTAATTTGCAACATTGAAAACTTTCTACAAGAGAAAAGTCTTTCTGTAATTGTGCCACCTTGTTTAAAAATGTCTTTTGTTGTTTCTTATTAGCTTCTGTGGCATTAGAGATTATTCACACACACACACACACTTAGTTTTTTTCTGTAACAAGGACAAACCAAAGGCAATGAAAACACCATCACATATTTAAATGGACTTGATGCAAAGTGGATCTGGTTTAATCAGCTGTGCAGCCTGAGGTGCTGTTGGGGGCTTCTGGCCGTCACTCTGGATGTTCATCTGTGTGAAGACAATGTTGTGTGTGTGTGCCTATGCGCGGGCGTGTGTGTGTGTGTGTGTGGATAATCGCAGTGACGACAATAGAGACTCACAGCAGCCTCTGATATTGTCTGTTGAAGGTCATTGTGCCCCTGTTTTCTAGATTGTTCATTATGTAGCAAAGTGTGTGTGTGTGTGTGTGTGTGTCGGGGGTGTGGGGGGGGATGACAGCCACAAAGGAGGATCGCAGCGACTACCGGCCGATGGCATCAGGTTTCCTAATAGCAGGCGGCCGACCCCGGCCCCGTAAATGTCAACATGGTTTTGTTTTCTGCAAACAATGTGAAACTGTGCACTGTCCTCGAGTGAGGGGGACGGAGCCGTAAGCTGCTTTAAGCCCTCTGTCTCGCTGTCCTTTTCTGTACTCTGGTGTGTGTGTGTGTGTGTGTGTGTGTGTGTGTGTGTGTGTGTGTGTGTGTGTGTGTGTGTGGCACTGACTTTGTGAAGCCTACTCTTTCACACACAAGCAGCAAGATGATGACGATCTCCTGAGGTTTGATCATTTTGCTGCGATGGTGGTAACTTGTATTAATTACACCTGTGCACAAAACTGTCATCCTCATGTTAAATCTTTTTACGCAGCATGTGTGTGAATCTTTAAGCTTTACTGCTTTTTATTTTCACTCAGAGCTGATCACTGTGATGCACTTTGACTGAACTATTTTGTCTCCTAAAGATCTTTGGACGTCTGCTGCTCACCACTGCAGACATGGACAGATCCTCTCACTCTTGTCCTCCTCTGTCCCAGGTTGCTGTCGGCGGTGTTGAGGACGTCGGAGGTGGAGTCCAGGGCGACCAGAGCGAGCCTGACAGAACTGCTGAGCCCACAGATGGGGAAAGACATCGTGTGGTTCCTGAGGCGATGGGCCAAGACTTATCTGCTGGTGGATGAGAAGCTCTATGAGCAGGTAGGGTTACTGTACTACAGATCAATATATATACTGATAAACATCCACTCCCATGTGTCTCATGTGTTTCATTCTCCGCCACCCCTCAGATCAGCATCCCCCTGAGCACAGCGTTTGGTGCTGATACTGAGGGAGCCCAGTGGATTGTGGGATATCTCCTGGAGAAGGTGATCAACAACCTGTCAGTGTGGAGCTCAGAGGCCGAGCTGGCCAACGACACCGTGGAGCTGCTGGTGACGCTGGTGGAGAGGAGGGAGAGGTGAGGATGGTGGTCACTTGA
Source organism: Pseudochromis fuscus (assembly GCA_900323345.1). Lineage (NCBI taxonomy): Eukaryota > Metazoa > Chordata > Actinopteri > Pseudochromidae > Pseudochromis > Pseudochromis fuscus. The sequence continues at coordinate 13,221 of OOFC01009913.1, forward strand.
TAATTATTCTTTATTATCAAATAACTGTTTTAATTAATAAATATATTTGAGTGTGAAGACAGAAGCCTCACACAGACTCAGCCATGGTGTAGTTATTACAGACAGGTTAGATGGCTTTTTCCCTCCTTGATGATCAGGGGGTCACATGTGGACGTCCCACAGCCTCTAACAGACAGTGTGTGTGGTCAGGGCGAACATCGTGGTGCAGTGTGAGAGCTGGTGGAACCTGGCCAAGCAGTTTGCCAGCCGCAGTCCTCCCCTCCACCTGCTGTCCAGCACCGTGCAGAGGTCTCTGATGAAAGCTCTGGTCCTGGGAGGCTTCGCACACATGGACTCTGACACCAAACAGCAATACTGGGCCGAGGTAACGTCTGCACTTAACTGTACAATAATTAATACATCATTTTAATCCAGGATAGTTTATTTAGTTGAATGTTGTTCTGGGTTTGTCTGGTGGTTATTCAGTCAAAAATCTGAATTCATTTTAGCAAACATGAGTGATGTCACCTGTAGGTTTGTGGACTCACTCTGAAGTCAGGAGTTTGGTATCTGAGCATCTCCATGTTGGTTGTTTGGAGCCAGAAGTGACCATATTTGGATATGAAGGGAGGGGTTAGGAGGCGGGTCTGACCTTTGAACATGAGGACACTGTCCAATGGGAATGAGACTGGAGTTCAGGTCTCGTCATTTGAGAGCAGAGCAGTCGAAGACCACGCCCCTAAATCTCTGAAATCAAAGCAGAAACATTACAAGTTGTTTTCTTTAACTGTGGTTAAATAATTTTCTGATGTATTACAAGTCTGGTTTATCTTTGTAGTTTTGAATCATCTGTTACCAGAAACAGTGTTGTCGTAAGGTTAAACTCACAGAAAGCTGCCACTTTACTACAATTAATTCAAACAGCTAAAGAAACAGATGAAAAGTTGTCATTAAAAAGTTCAGTTTTCACTCAGACTGTTTCCACAAGTTTCCAAACTCATCCTTCTACAATGAGAGATGATTACCAACATTTTACCACAGTTTCAGTTGTACTGACCTGAAGTTCTTCCACCACATGAAGAGGTTTGCTCCTCAGCTGCATTTGAAAATCAATAAACAATCATTTCTATAGTTTATTTATTTTACCGTCACATCTCCTCACATCATAAAACCCTCAGGACCCTGTGAGTGCTGCAGATCTCCACCGGCTCCACTCAGATAGTCCAGGATTAGGACTGATGGATGTAGTCGATAATATTCCCCCGTTGAATCTCCTCTCCCGTGTGCACAACATGATCCTCGCCGGGTTCCAGCAGGTCTTTGTCTTAATAGGCTGACAGTAGTAAATGTGGGTGCAAAGCCTCAATGACTCCAGAGTAATTACTGAGGGAGTGTGAGCTGAGACAGCAGCTGTTGGTTCGTACAGCTGTTCTGTCTGAACCCGGACGGCTCTGTGTGAGGAGGAGGAGGAGGTGGAGGATGAAGAGCGGGGAGCCCGACAACTGATCAAACATTCCTCTGTTTCATCTCTGCGTCGCTGCTCTGAACTTGCAGGCTCCGAGAAATCACTTTTATCTTGCTTTAGTTCGTATGAAAAGGTTTATAGGATCACGTGTATCTTCTTGTGATGAGAGGTTAATAACATCACATCTGAACAGCATCTTAAACACATATTTATATGAATGTGAAACTGTCCTGACTCTCACACTGCTGCTGCTGCTGCTGCTGCTCTGTCTCCATCCAGGTGCTTCACCCGCTCCAGCAGCGATTCCTCAACCTCATCAACCAAGAAAACTTTGCTCAGATCAGCCAGGAAGAAGCCGTCAAACAGGAAATCGTCGCCACGTTGGAGGCGCTGTGCGGCATCGCCGAGGCCACGCAGATCGACAACGTGGCCTCGCTCTTCTCCTTCCTCATGGACTTCTTATCCAGCTGCATCGGCCTCATGGAGGTAGGAGGAGGAGGAGGAGGAGTTAACTGAATTACAACAGCTCGTCTGATTTTATATCCTCACAGTTCAGTCCTGCATACACCAGGTCCAGAGAAATGAATCTGATGGAAGATGGTTTGAGTGTTTCTGTTGAATCTGATTTTTAATTGTTTCACAGGTTTACAGCAACACACCTGAAACAATCAACCTGATCATTGAGGTTTTTGTGGAAGTCGCCCACAAGCAGATCTGTTACCTGGGAGAGGTGAGACACTGCTTCCTCTGTCTTACCTGTGATGATGATGTCTATGAAAAACTACAGTATTTGCATTTTGTCTTTTATAACATAATTATTTAGCTTACATGAGATCAGAGAGTTTGACAAAAGATGAAGCCTCTGTTTTTGCAGGACATCATCTCGAATATCTGTAAAATAAATAAATATGAACACTAAGGAGCTTGTGAGTTACAACTCAGATTGTTACAAATGTCTCAGTCCAGCTTTTTAAAACCAGTTTCATAGATTTGTTACATTAGTTGCTTCTCTTCAGTCGGACTCTTCTCAAGTTGTAAAATTTAAACTGAGACTAAAGGCTGTGGAGGACAAGGAGTGAACTGCATCATGGGAAATATACAATCCAGTGTATTTGAAATGGACGAAGAAACCAGGTCTGAAAAGACTGTAAAACTCTTCTTCTCAGTGATGTCACCTGAAAGTGATGTCATGATTAAGTAGATATCAGGCTTCAAAAGGAGGAAGATTTCAGGGTGGGGTTAGTTTGATTGATTGGCTGAAATAATTAGTCCTGAGGTGATGTTGCCTTTAACTCCTGTTTGTCGTCTCCTGGTCCAGACGAAGTCGATGAAGCTGTACGAAGCGTGTCTGACGCTGCTGCAGGTCTACTCCAAAAACAACCAGAGCAGGAAGCGGAGCGACGCCACGGCCGAGGAGGACCAGTACCAGGACCTGCTGCTCATCATGGAGCTGCTCACGAACCTGCTCTCCAAAGAGTTCATCGACTTCAGCGACACCGGTGAGTCGTCCGGATGTTTCCTGGCTCCAGAGCTCTGTAGAGGTGAAATCCTCAGTGTGTTTCCTGACGTGTGTGTTTCAGACGAGGTGTTTCGAAACCAGGACCAGGGAACGCCGGCGTCCAATCGGACGGTGTCAGCTGCAGATGTTGTTCTCTACGGTGTCAACATTGTTCTTCCCCTCATGTCTCAGGACCTGCTCAAGGTAAAACATCACAGCAGGATGTTGTTTAAATGTACTTCCTGTCCTTTCATAATCTGAGGCTCCTGCTGATCCTTGTTCTCCTCCAGTTCCCCTCCCTGTGCAACCAGTACTACAAGCTCATCACCTTCATCTGTGAGATCTTCCCAGAGAAGATCCCACAGCTCCCTGAAGACCTCTTCAAGAGCCTCATGTTCTCCTTGGAGCTGGGGATGACCTCGTATCCTCTCATTGCACTTTGACTTGTTCACTTTTATTCATGATTCGTTGCTGTTTATTCAGCCTGAACTGTCAGGAAGAGGCTGTTTACACTTGGTGTTAAATACATCTCAGGTAATCAGATTACAAGTGGACAGCTGAGACGCATCTGTTTTCACCTGAACAGACATTTTCAGGTTTGAATAATGAAGTTTTTACTCGAGCAAACATCTTCAGGTGCAGCTTGTTGAACATTTAGTGATGAGACAGTTAAACACTTTGTTTATTTAGGAAAAAAATCAAACTATCGTCCATATTCAGGTACAAAAAATACTGTGGACATATCTGTAACATATCTGTTATTTTATATTTTTCATGACTGAATCAAAGAAGTTTTCACATGTCCATTTGTCCAGTTGTAGTTTTTGCTCCTTAATGAGTTTCCAGGATGAGCTCAGAGATCAGTCAGCTGTGTTTGGAGGCTCTGTCTCCTCTGGCTGAACAATGTGCTAAAAACCAGGAGAAGGACTCGCCGCTGTTCATCGCCACGCGGCACTTCCTCAAGGTACAAACACTGACATCATGTCGTGGTCAAAACAATGCAGAAAAACACACGATGCAGACACTGAGTGGAGGATCTGAGGGTGTTCACCACACAGTCAGTCAGTGATGGGAAAGGAAAGTTGACTGAGCTTAAAGGACGATTACATAGAACTTTCCTAAAAACAGTTTGTTTTTGTGCAGGTTTAGCAAACAGGTTATAAAACTGTTCATTACTAAATGTGCAGGTGGTGTATGTAGGTGACCTGCACCGTCTCTGATCTGAGCCACCTGCAGATTCATGTTTACCTCAGAGAAATCAAAGTGTCTGATCCAGCTCTCTGCTGCGTTTATGCAAAACTGTTTCAGCTTTTTATTTATTACATGTTTCTCCCTCACTCCCTGGTGTGTGTCCTCAGCTGGTGTTTGACATGCTGGTCCTGCAGAAACACAACACGGAGATGACGGTGGCAGCAGGAGAGGCTCTCTACACACTCGTCTGCCTGCACCAGGTGAGTCACTGCCACACATCAGTCCGAGGTAAAGCTGGTGGTGATGAAAAGAAAGATTAAATAATATCAGTCACAGCTGCTCTGGTTGAACACAAACAAGTAACAACAGAAACTTAATCAATTAAATAAAACATGAGGCAGGATTTCAATTTGTTTACTTGATTTGTCTAAATATGAACAAACATTTTTGAAGCACATAATGTACATATGACATGTCTCAAACATCAGAGGCAGTTAGTGAAGGACAGCAGACGCCCTCTGGTGGACAGTCTGTGTAAACACAGCTCCACACACACACAGGGAGTTATTAATGTTTACTGTTAATAAATGGCAGCGTACAGTTAAGATTCTCTAACAGTGATCAACTGCTCTTTTCTAATTTATCATAAACTGTCTGAAATGACGAAATTTGACTTTTTTTACTTTTAATTTACCACTTCTACCATACATTCATAATTTTCCCCAATTTTTAAAACAAAGTTGTGAAAATCTAATTATTTTTAGTACAAAATTATCTTTAAAATGAAACAATATTTTCAAAAACAGAATAAAATAGTCGTGGTTAAACTAAAAAACACTATCCAGCCTCTGGGCTCATGTGGCAGCCATTTTGGATTTGGATGCAAATTATGAGAATACATGTGAATATTGGTGTAAAGTCACATGACCGAAGTGCATATTTAGTGCATACTCAGTCCACAGCTCGTCTCCCAGTGACAGAAACAGACTCTCATCACTGCTCATCACCACTGAAACACAGTTTAGTCCAGTTACAGGTGTTTGTGTGGATGTTTTTTTTCCTTCATCCTGACACAGTTTTGTTTTTGTTGTAGTGAAAACAGACAAATAGATAAATCCAATCATGAAACTGAAACTCTGTAGAAAACATGTCACTAATTCAATGTAAAAACAGCTACAATTCAATAATAATCCACATGTGATCTGATGTCCTGCTGTCCTCCGTCAGGCCGAGTACTCGGAGCTGGTGGAGACTCTGCTCTCCTCCCAGAGGGACGCCGTCATCTACCAGCGGCT